>APFE030228117.1:148873-187662 GCA_000404065.3 Pinus taeda
ACAAAAATAACAATAGAGGGATTCTATGGGGCATAGTAATAACAATATGGGGACAATAGGGGCACAACAATATTAATAATGGGTACAACTACAATAGTAATGGGGTAATCACTAGTACTATAGGGACCCAACACATAGACTTCCTAAAGTGGATCTCAACAAATTTGATGGATTCAACCCCATAGGTTGGGAAACTTAGTTAAAACATTATTTTTTCCTACATGGCATTATATATGACTTTATGAAGCTTTGTTTGTGTGTTCAATATTTAGATATTATACACTGTTAGTGGTAACATTAGAAGTGGTGGCAAGGGAATCATAATTCCCATAAGGGTTATATTTCTTGGACACAAGTTGGCTTAGGCCTTTATGAATGTTTTGAAACAAACATTGATTATTTAGGATGACTAATGAAGACTAAATTATTTTGTATAGTTGAAGAGTCATTTCCACTTTTGGGCAATTGGGCATCCTCACTGAATGCATGTTTGATTCCTTTTTCAAGGAATAATTTATTAATGGTATGGAAGAAGAGATTTGTGCACAAGCCTTGATGGTTCATCATACTACTTGATTGGAAACCTCTCAAAGAGCCTATAAATCCCAAAAGGATGTCAATGCTTAAATTTAAAAGACACCATTTATTCCTCATCCCAATCCCATTAGTGCTCCCCTTATCAATCCTTCTCTATCCTTTCAACCCCTCAAGATCCACAACTTAACCAACATTGAAATGATCAAGCACCAATTTAAAGGTATTTGCTATAATTGCAACTTAACCAACATTGAAATGATCAAGCACCAATTTAAAGGTATTTGCTACAATTGCAATGGTAAAAAATTTCTTGGGCATAAATATTAGGAGGAAAAGTGGCCCATGGCCATTCCAAAGGAAATTTTGGATGTCAAAACTGAAGTTGTACCTTTAAAAAATCTTTCTTGACTTGTTGAAGACATTCCTTGACTAATATTTTCTTGCATTTCTTGGCTAATATTTTTGCTTCCCAAACACTCCAATCAATTAGCTACATGAAAAGAGTAAATTCATCGATTTAATTGATAATAATAGCACCCATGACTTCATTCATTAACATGCATCCCAATAAACACACTACTCCAGGTTATGAACAACTTCCAAATCTTGATTGCTAGTGGATGTTCCAGGAAATATGGTGGTAATTAAGAAATATGAGACATGAAACAGATGATTATTACATGAAACTCACATGCTTTCTATTGAAATAAGTGGCTATGGTATTTTCTTAAGTGTTAAATGGTTACAAACTTTAGGTATCATTGCCATGGATTCTTGTGAATTATACATGAGTTTCTAGTAGGAGGGGCTTTGCTATAGTTTCAAAGGAATCATGGCTAGTTCTCAAGAGACCATCAACTCCCACTATAGAGAAAATCTTATTAAAAAGGGAATTATGGCATTGTGGTACAATTGCATGCCATTCAAGTCTATAAGACTTCTTGACCTATTAATCCAACATGTAGTTAGTCTTGGTTAAACAAAAATCCATATTTGAACCTCCCTAAGGCCTACCACAATCTTGATGTGAGCATGATATTTCTATTCCACTTGTCTAGGTAGCCTCTCATGCAACGTGCACATGTATCACCGTCCATTTTCTAAAAAAATGAAATAGAAAAAATAGTTCTGGAATTGCTAGCTACTAGTGCCAACCCTTTTTCATCATTGGTCATCATGGTCTTTAAGAAAGAATGAAGTTGGTGAATGTGTCTTGAATTTTTAGTTGTCAAAAAAAATTTCGAGTATAAGTTTTCCATTCCAATCATTGGTGGACTTTTCGATGAGCTCAAGGGTGCTTGTTGTAATCTAGTGAATAATATGGATTAGTTACCAGTGGTCTATACACCAAGAAATCTCATATGACAATATACATAGTGAATAAAGAGGAAGAGAGATAAGAAAAGTTATGGAGATTCAACAAAAGCACCCTTGTATTATATATATTAGTAACGAACAACCCCATGGTTTCAAGTACATACATATTTATACTCCCTTTAGATAGTTACAACAATTATACCAACTAATTGACTCAGTCATCCAACTTGATAGGGAGTCAACTGATAGATAATATAGGCCAAAAGTTGTTAGAATATATTGAATTGATGAGTTGACTAGCCCCTCCATCAGCTCCCCCAACCTCAATACCGTCTTCATCCCAAAGAAGGGGAGATTTGGAAATGTTACATTTACAAAGGAATTTAGACTAAGAAAGATGAAAGAATAGAGAGGATAAGAAACTAGATCAATTGTTGATTGATTTACTTCAACTATGCTAGAGCTGGGTTGGATTATGCTGGTAAAGCAACGAGTGTTGGATGATCAAATGACTCCAATTGTTGATTATCATCTCCCCTATACTATATTGTCTCTAGGTTCAAAATTTGGATTCCTCATCACTCTGTCTCTTTCCATCTAACCAATTGGACCCTTCTACTTCAATCTCAAGGATGGTCAACTATGATGGTTGTAAATAAGGGCCACATTTCAATGCGGTTGGAACAAAAAAATGGTACATAGGTCTTGGTGGAGGTAATTGAGGTGACGATATTAGAGGTGGATCGATATTACTGGGCTGAGACTTTAAAGATGATGTTTGAATGTTCATTGGTCCTTAATTAAGTATTGTTCATGCACTTCAAATGCCTTCATTTCTGCTAGATATTTCAATTTGTCAGATAATGAACTTGCTTGAATTGCTAGGAAGTCAAGGGCGCTTTGTTTCTCTATCTTTTGTATCTTGGCATTAATATTGTGAAAGTAGCCAGTGGCATTGGAAGCTTTTAATTATGTTTTCCTACCTCCCATTAGCCATTGTTGTTCTTATTGAATCAATTTTAGTTCTCATTTTTATCTCCTAAAAGATATGATTTTTGAGGGTTGATAACATCCGAGGCTAAAAAATACATTGTTGTCTATCTAACAAGTCCTTAAGTACTTATTGGATCCTTAATCAATTACAAGTGGTCGACAAATATGTCAGTCAATTATTAAGGATTGCATTGAGGGTGGTTTCCCTATCCATTGCTTGTTCCAATTTATTCTTAGTTTCTTTAAAGGCAACAAACTCCCGATCTAGTATAATTATTTTGTCTTTCGTGTTTAACTCTCTTGCTAGAGCTACTTGACTTTCTCTCTCATCTATGAATTATCATGAATGCATTGATAGACTAGTTGTTGCATAGCCTCCAGTTAGTCTTATGGTTAGCTTGGACATGGAAACTCTAGTTTATCCATGGTTAATGTAATGCAATCAATTCATAATGCTTCTCCCTTTTCCTTCTTTTATTGCAATATGACAATTGCCTTCCTTGTTCACTTCCATTTGATATTTGATTCCATAAAAACATCACAGAGTAGTCGAAATGCCTGATTATATAATGCATTTGTTGTGTCATGTGTTGTTGTAGTCGTTTCAGGTTGAGGACCCTTTGGCCTTTCTGATTTGTCCTTATGTGTTTGGTAGTGGTCTCTCTTTGAAGATCTCGACGCTGGAGTTTGTGTTGCTGGTCAGGTCAATTATATTAGGCATTTTGATTTCTTTGGAATACCATTCAACTATCCCTTTTTTGCTTATTATTGTTGTTTATTAGGTAGGATGTTTGATGCGTAAGAGTCATGTAGCTCTTCATTAATCATGATGTTTATTCCAAAGTTAGTTGACTCTGTATGTTCAACTGAAACATTTTGGGCTTGCACTTCTGTTTCCTTTAGTAGGATTTGCTATTGAGTGGCTTCTTCTGCTATTGACGTTGATTCAACTAGTGGAGAGTTAGTTTTCAAGTTGAGTGGCACTTGTGATTGCTTTGTTCTAGGATTCTTAATTCCACTCGAATATCTCATAGTAGAAACTATTGGAAATTCTAATATCAGGTCCATCGGTTGAGTGATTCCCTACTCCTGTTAAGCCTATTGTATCTCTCTCTCCCTCTCTTTCCTGCTCATAAATATTTTTCTAGTTTACAATTTCAATAAATATTTCCTTTGCCTTCCCATGTGTTTCTAGAATCTATGGTCTAATATATGAGCTCATAAAGTATTTTTGTCTAGTATGTCATCAGGTCGACTTGCCTTTTGCTACTATCTCTTCCAGTACATGTTTAACTATATCATCTAGTGTTTTATAATGTTTGGGGTCATCCAATGTGATGTAATGTAGTACTTATTGCCAATTTATACATAATAGCTATGGTTGGTCAGCTATAGGGTTTGTTGATCACCCCGTCAACTTTTTTGTAGCCAACTGTGTAGGGATCAACAAGTTGAATTTAAAGGGAATTGTATAAATTTCAACCTACCCTTCTTCTTTCGCCCCATCATTTAAAAGTAGAATTATGCTCGTTGATATTTGTATGACCACCTCTAGGATTGGAAAAACAATGCTAATTTGTCAACTTATTTCATTAAAGATCTCTAGAGCTGATAACTGGTAGGAGAGATCCTTTAGTTGGACATCATTGGAATTGACGTATCAAACTCTCATCACATTCAAAATGAGTTGTATATGTGATTGAATTAGCAGGGCTCAATGGACCCATTGTGGAACTCATCATCTATGAGTGACGCTTTCAAGTTTATGGGCCAATTTTGAAACATTTCTTCCGAGGTTAAGGAATTTTTCATGCCTAACCAGTTGCTGGTGAAACATTTAGGATTTTTCATCAATGGGATGATTTTCTTTGTGAATGAGGTCTCTCTGACAGGAGTGGCCTATGACATACCTAACCAAATTAGTAAGGAGAGGAAGATGATTAGCTTACCAAAGTTTTTACTTTTCTTGCAACTGGTCTTCAAAATATCCATGACATGGTTTACCCAATTATACGACTTTCCTAATTTGACAATTTGTCTGATGGCTTCTAACATGTCCATCTTAACATCTAATGCCTAAGTTTTTGGAGTGAGATAAATAAACTATAATGCATACCCACTTAATCTATGGATATGTGACTTGTCCAATGATGAGTCCTTTGGAATTATTTGAGTCATTTCTTTTGTAAACTCCCTTAGCCATGAATTGAATTCGACCGTTCTTGGGATTTATCTCTTTTGTGTGGTAGGCTGGTAATTTTATGAATTGTGGTTTCCATGATGGCTAGAGGACTTTATAGCCACAACACTCCATCATGAAACTAGTTGAAAATGAATTTTATATCTTCCTCCTTCATTCACTAAAAGTATGCAACCAAGGGCGCACACAAATAATCTTGAATTCCCATAGAGTAAAGTCACTCTGTCTTTGTGCATCATTTCTTATTGATCTATGCCCATTTATTAAACATGGCCTAATGCTTGTCCATAGGTTTATTCAACCTTGTCTTCTTAGATATTATTAAGGTGAACCTCAAGCTCTATAGTTGTAGATTTATTGAATCTAACTTTTTTTCTTAGCTCCACAAGGTCTCCTCAGCCTAGGTCTGTGCTCTTCATTATGACATCTTAAAATATTCTTCGAACTCATTTCCTTTAGACAATCTAACAAGCCCAAATTGGAAAAGGTAAGGTTCAAAAACTAACAAATTTTAGGGAGCTATGCAAGTTCATTGGTTGAATGCCCAAGCACAAATATGGGTGGAAATGGTAAAGTCCACAACTTTGATAAGGAATTTGGCTAGTGTGTATCATTAAATTGATCTAGCAAGTCCATTTGAGCTTGTATCATCATCTTAATTGAAGCATTGATGTTTAATTCTAGCTCATGTAGAGAATGTGGGAATGCCATCATGATGCTTTTGACAGTTTAATGCTTTATTGAATTGGTCAAGTCACCGGTGCTGAAGCTCGTGTCAATTTTCAAATTTCTAACAGGTTTAGGTCATTTCTCAAATCAAGAAAATTTATCGACTTAAATCTTATGGTTGACTTGAAAATTTTGGTTGGGTCATTTGGTTGAGTAAAAAACATTGTCATTTTTATAATATTCACAATGGCTTTGTCAGTGCTCTTTATATTTTCACAATGGTGATCTTTTTGTTGCTCCTTTGAATTGTGCTATACATTTTTTTTCCAGCAAAATTATTAAATCCTTAACTCACTCCATGATGCTCTCTTGTACTTGTCATAACATTTCAGCTCGTACTTATTTGTTGAATTAATGAGCTATTATAGCTACTTTAATAAATGAATCCTTTATTACTAAAACCCAATCTTAATCTTAATTTAAATAAAATGGATTTTGATCATTATACACAAATCAAGAGATTTGATTTCCATTGAGTTGTTTCATCCTAACCCATGCCACTAGTGCCTCAAAGAGGTTTTCACCAGTGGACATGTCTGTGTTGTCATGCTTTATACTTCTTTAAATGGGAGTTTGATGACCTAGTTTAATAGATGCCTATGTAGAGTCCTTACTTGGATTGGTTCTGAAGGTCGAATATCGTTGACAATAAAGGGGCCTAGTCATGTATTTTCCTACTTTATAGGCTTCCAGTTTACTCGACTATCATATAATAATGAAAGATCTCCTTAATATTTTGATCATTCCATACCTTTTGTTGTTGTCTTTGAGCTTGTTGGTGATGGAGCACACGTAATCAAGCTTCTTCCAATATATGTAATTGGTAGAGATGTTCCTTTTCATATTTGTCAATTTCGTATTTTAGAATAGTTTACACCCTTGCTATGTTCTTCAAGAAGTGAAGTGGACTTATGACTTCCTGACTGTATAATAATTTAAATGGAATATGCCTAGTTGATCATTTGTAAGTAGTTCGATAAGCCCATAAAAAAATTGGTACTTCGTTATCCCAGTTTCCTCTATTAATTCGACATATTTTTGTAATTCCCCTATGAAGAGCTTTGTTGAATGACTTGACTACACCATTAGCATGTGGGTGATATGCTGTTGTTTATCTATGTACAATCATAAATTTTTACAGTAGCATTTTAAATGTAGAGTTGAAAAAATGTGTTCCATGATCACTTATAAGAATTAGTGGGCTTCCAAATCTTATCATTATGTTTTGATAGATGAATTTGGCTATTACTTCCTTGTTACAAGATTCAAATGGTTCAGTCATTTCCCACTTCGTTAGATACTCGAATTTATTAATTATATATTTTGCACCAATCCTCTTTGCTTTTGAGGAAAGGGTTTGACAAAGTCGATTGACCAAATCTCAAAGGGAAGAGTAGGGTTAATTGGATGTAGTGGCGTTTAATTTTTCCAAAGTAGTTGACCCATTATTTGATATATGTCACATTTTTGGACTTCTATTCGATAATCTCTAAATAATATTGGGCCTCATAAGCCTACATAGACGATCGTCGCCGTTGTTTTATCACTTTGAAAATTTCCACCTATTGAGACCCTTTGGGCTTCTTCAATTATACCTTGTCGCTCAGGTTCTAAAGTGTGTCTATGAAGTACCTCATCTGCTTCCAACTTATATAATTTTTCATTGATTAATGTACAAGGACTTGCTTTCATTGCTAAGACTTTCTTCTTTTGAAAAAGGTCTTTCTGTGCTTTTCTTTTTTTTGCTAAAGCAAGAGTCGTTCCTAAAGCAGAAAACCAAATTACATATGTTACAACGAGCCCAAAGGACCTAAGGGTCAAAGCTTTTAATATCTGCTCAGGGCTTAGGGCGCCGAGCCAAAGGCAAAAAAAATGGGCCAAGGGCCCACAAACCTGACTACGAGAACTTCAAAAATCAAATGGAAACTTGGACCGTCCGATCCGTGCTCAAAGATCTGACGGATGAGGCACATATCGGAGTGGAAAAAGGTATATTCCTTGATGCTTAAAACATACCCGATGAGGAAATAGAAGCCAAACTATATGGATTTCGGGTCCGAATTGGGGACTAAACTTCGCGCATGTAAACTGCCCGAAATTCACAGATTCCAACCTTGAGGCGAGACATGAACGAAGGATAACATATGATTCAGACCCGAAAACAAAAACTGCCATAGTTTAGGTTTAGTTCAAGTCCGACAAGCGAGGTAACCACCTTGCAACTTGCCTCACGAAATCACAAGGATTGCCGCTAATCTGCTTAACTGCAAGTACATTAAAGCAAAACCCAACAGAGATAAATCTTCGGTAGAGAAATCCGATTTCATACAAGGTGCATGGTGTGAATTACAAGTTTTGGTTATAAGTTCCCTACCGCAGACCCGATAACCATGCATTGCTTCCCTATAGAAGATCGAACTTCCCTTGACACCTCTCGACAACATACTTTTAGTTTTCCCTGCTTAGATAGAGCTCCCTGTCCGCATTCATTTGTCTGAGACACCCATCACTCATTCTGCCTTGGGGTATCTCCATCCAATCATAAATTTTATTACTTTTCGTCTAGCGCACGCCCTCATCGGAAAGTAAGTCTGCCACTTTGTTGGCCATACGACACAAATGAGTAAAACTTATAGTTCTCATGTTCTTCAGGTGAGTATGAATCCATTGATAAACTTGTAGAAGCCACCAATGTTTTGAGACTTTATCTGGAGCAGAACCATAGCAAATTCTCTTTACCGAATTAATAATCAATTTGGAGTCAGCTTCAATTATGGCATTATGAAGATTTGAGTTCTTTAATATTTCTAGACTTTTCTCAAGGGTCATAAGCTCTGCCATAGTGGCTTTGCCTAAATGGCTATGAAAGAGGGTTTTTACGTAACCATTTCATCTCTTACTCCTCCATACCCCGCCATACCCGGGTTTCCTTTAGAGGCCCCATCAATATTTCATTTTAAGAATCCCTGAGGGGGAGGTTGCCAGAATTCCTTATCATAAATTATAGGACTTATCTTTCTATTTTTACCCTGTGGGATCAGCCCCTGAAGACCCAGCTACAGAAGGATCTGTACATCATTATCTTTAGGTTGTTCATTATGGGGGTTTTTAATTATGGTCCCAACTACCTCCTTGAGGTGTCTTAATATCTGAGCCATGATGTTCTGGGGAGAATCTTTCCTGTTCTTGAAAATTCTGTTGTTGTGCTCTTTCCAGACATCCCATATCAGAAAGCCTAGAATTAATTCCCAAGCTATGTTGATTATTTCAGTGTCAGAGAAATTTCTCCTCCACTTCTTTGGAGTACCAGTTATGCTGCCCAAGTCCCTATCTGTTTGTTTGAATATTGAAGCTACTTTGTTCCACAAGGTGGAAGTGAATGGGCAAATGTTGAGTAGGTGGTTCATGGTTTCTTCTTGTGATTCACATAGTTGGCATCTAGATGGACCATATACTCCTCTTTTCTTGAGATTCTCCCAGGTTAAAATATTTTTATGCTACACTAACCACGTGAACAGTTTGATTTCATCCAACTTTGGTTTTGCCATAGGTTTTTCCATACCCCATCAGGATTTAGGATGTTAGGTCCTAGAGCTTTAAGTTTAGCCTCTTTGAGGTTAAAGTTACCTTCATTATTATTTCCCCATCTTAGCTGGTTTGTATCTGCTGAAGTCAAAATCTTTCTTTCTTCCAGGATGTCCAATAAAGCTTCTGCTTGTGCCTTTAACGGGGACTCCTCATTGTAAACCAGGTTCTTCCATGATCTCCATTTGTCTTCCCTTCTTTCCAGAACCCAAAAGTCTTTTACCCTGTGTAGCCCATTGTTATCAGTATCGTTCTTGAGATTAGCAAATTATTCTATTAACAGTTTAGGTTCCTGTTGCCAGCTATCTTCCCAGAACCAAGCCAAGTTTCCATCTCTGATTTCCTAGAACTATGTTTCTGCACAATGGCTCTGTTTTCCCAAGCTTTGTTCCATATGTGGGAGCCTTTGATGAGCCCAGACAGTCTAATGAGGTCCTTATCTTGCCAATTGATTGCATATTTCTATTTCCAAATTTGGGCCCAAGGGGAAACAAAATCTTTTAGCCATCTCCACCATAGTTTAGCCCCCATAACTTTGTTTAGCATTTCATGGTCATCATGCCCCAAACCACCATGGGTTTTGGGTTTATAGATCTTTTCCTAGGCTACCAAGGCCCATTTACTTTTTTCCTCCCCTTTGCCCCAAAGAAAGTCTCTTTGGATATTTCTGCATTGCTGCATGATCCCTTTGGGAGCTGGAAGGGCTGAAAACATAAAAATGGGGATAGTTTGTAGGACAACTTTTGTGAGCACTAGCCTTCCAGCTAAGTTTAAAGACCGATTAGTCCATTTCTCAACTTTGTCCTGAAGCTTATTGGTCACCTATTCCCAAACTATCTTGCTCAGGGGTTTGTCTGTTAACGGTACTCCCAAATATTTGGAAGGTAACAAATCTCTTTGAAAGCCTAAAATTCTAGATATGTTTCTCTGAATAGCATTGTCAGTGTTAAAAAAGAAAATCTTTGATTTGGTGAGGCTTACCTCGGTGCCTGCAGCCAATGCAAAGACTTTCAGGATATGTTTGAATGCTAGAGCTTCTTTCGCTGTAGGTATACCCTACAACATGGTATCATCCACAAATTGTTGATGTGTTAAAGCATCTCCATTCATGGTGAGTTTGAGACCCTGGATTCTTCCTTCTTCTTTGGCTGAATTGATAGCTTTGCCAAGCCCTTCCATCATGAGAATAAAGAGGAATGGTGAGAGTGGATCCCCTTGTCTAAGACCTCTAGAAGGGATAAAGATTTGGAAGGTGAGCCATTTACCAGAATCGAAAAACTCGAGGTAGTTACTAGGGCCATAACCCATCGAACCCAATTATGGTCAAAGCCATAGGCTATAAGAGCACACCTGATGTAAGTCCAGCTTAGCTTATCATAAGCCTTTTCTAGGTCAAGTTACATGATCATACCTGCCTACCTCTTGCTTTTAAGTGAGTGAACTACCTCGTGAGCTTGAATGATGTTATCGAGAATTTGTCTGCCTTCCACATACCCAGTTTATTCCACAGAAACAAGAGTCGGAAGAAGGGGCTTCAGCCTATTGGCTATTATTTTGGAAATGATTTTTGTACACTACATTGCATAATACTATTGGTCTGAATCTGTCTGGTGTCATAGCATTATCCTGCTTGGGAATCAAGGATGTGAAAGAGATATTGAGGGCCTTCAATATAGTTATGTTTTTCCTTGAATCCTCCACCACATCAAGACTATCCTGCTTGACTATACCTCAACATGCTTTGAAGAAGTCAACATTGAATCCATCTGGACCTAACGCCTTCCCATTTTGAATCTCTTTAATAACTTCACTGACTTCTGCTTCATTTACTGGTCTGTTAAGATTGTAATTATCCTCCCTTGTCACAAGCTTCAGAATGTGCTTTGTTATGTCCTTGATGAACTGTGATCTATCTAAGAGAGGCTCCTCGACAATGCCTTGGAAATGTTGAACCAGCACTGCTTCTATTTCTTTATGGGTATTGAGTTGTTTTCCTTGAGCATATTTGATGACTAAGATTTTGTTATGAGACCTGTGATCCATGGTAGATTTGTGAAAGAACCTTGTGTTCCTTTCCCCTTATTTTAACCATTGTACACTTGATTTATGTTTCCAGAATATCTCCTCTTGCATGCATAATTCTTCCCATTCCTGTTGAAGGTGTTCTTCTTGTGCCTTCCTTTCCTCGTTGAAGCCATATGAAATTAGGATCTGGTTGATTTCATGAAGCTTCCATTCAACAACTTTTTTTGTCTCAAAAATGTTTCCAAACTCATTCTTATTCCAATCTTTAAGCTTGTATTTCATATGTTTCAATCTTTTATGTAGGAGGAACATTTTAGTGCCCTGAACATGTATATCGTCTATCCACCACTTTTCAATATTGCTACTAAAGTCCGAATGGGTAAGCCAAATGTTTTCAAACCTGAAGGTTGTTTCTTGGAGTTCCTATAGAGGACGCTTCAAGTTGCATAAGCTAATGATTTGAACCACCAAAAGGAAGTATCCTACTGACAGTTCAAGACCTGTAAGGATAAGGTCCTCCGAGATGATAAATCTGTCGAGTTTTGAAGCCACCTGGGCCTCGCCTCCCCTTCTATTATTCCAGGGAAAGATTCCATTACTTGTTTCTATATCAACTAGCCTCATATTGTTTATAAAATTATGAAATTCTATGCTGGAATCTCTGCCTAGAGATCTAGTTCCTCCTTTTTTTTCCGAAAGGGATCTGATCATATTAAAGTCCCCTCTTAAAATCTAGGGAATGCCTGCATGTCTGTTTCTTAGATCTTCAAGTAAGGTAATAAGCCTAAGTTTGTCCTCAGGCTTCTGTGGTCCATAAACATTTGTGATCAAGTAGATTTCCTTGTTCCCCAATGGTTGAATAACTAGTGAGAGATAGTTTCTTGATGCTTCAACATCTAGGACTCCTATTTTCAGAGGGTTCCAGAGTGTAAGAATTCCTCCTGCTGTTTTATCTGCTTTAACTTATAGATATTCATATTTAATCAGCCATTTGTTGTGTTTTTCTTTTATTTTTCCAATTGAACATTTTGTTTCCTGGATGAAAATAATATATGGTTCTTCCTCTTTCATTCTATTGCTGAGATTTCTTTGTTTCCTTTTATTTCCTAGACCCCTGATATTCCATGTTGTAAGCTTCATTGAGAAAGAATTATAAATGAGTAACTGGTTAGGTCTTTGATCTTACCTGAGTCAATCATGAGCTTTCCACACTCTAGTAGCAGCTCATTCTGTTTCTTCCTACCTCTTTTCCTTCCTGGATTCCTAGGAGCTAATCCCGATGTTGCCTTAATTGTTTTCACTCCATTGCTCTGACTTTCATGGCTTCTTTTGACTCCTGAACCTTTCGCCTGGGTTCTCCATAGAAAGCGCTGTTGCACCCTATTAAACTCCTCTTGTGGTAGCGAATCCATTCCTTTGGTGGTTCCTTGCTCCAGAAACCTTTCCAAATCTAGATGCTCTCTTTCGAGAATATCTTGTAGCTCATGGTCTTCCGTTCCCACCTCACTAGGGGTCATCTCTTGGTCCCTATCTAGTTCCAAAGTGTTCAGCAGATCTTCCTTTTGTTGATTATTTTCCTGTGTGTCCTCCATGCTGTCTTCCTTTTCCTTCTCTATAGGGCTGTTCTCTAGAGTCTGGTTTGCTTTATTTTTCTCCTCTTCTTCTTTTAAAACCTTGTACCTATTTTGATTTAGCTGCTTTTCCTCATTGGGCTTTTTTTGACACCTTCTCAATCCTTTACCTTTGGTTCCCACTTTGTTAAACCCTTCAGTATCTTTCTCTGAGGTAGCTTTAGTTTTGTGTTCCATTCTGTTTAAGGGGAAATCTCTGTATAGATGCCCATGTTCATGACATTTTCGGAATCTGAAAGGGATATGCTCATAGTCCACCGCTTGCACCCATTATTCATCGAAACTTCTAGAATAACTTCATCCGGTAGCGCTCCAAAGACGTCCATCTCTACACATATGCGGGCAAAGGAGGTATACTTCCCTCGCATAGTGGCCTTTTATTTTTTCACAAAATTCCCTAGTTTATTTCCTACCGCTTTTAATGATTTCGGCTACCAATAATCCAGTGGTAGGGAGTAGATCCTAACCCACACTGGGACCGATGTGACTGTTTCATGCTCCGAAACAAAATTCATTACCCAAGGCCGCATATAGAGGCCTGCTGTGGCATAGAAGTATGGCCCTCCTTCAAACACTCTGTCTTTATCCTCAATGTTTGTAAAAACTACAGTGAAGAAACCCTTGGATCCAAGGTGCAACTCTATATCCCCCTTAGGTTTCCAATGATTCTTCATCCATGCCTATAAAGCCTTCTCCATAGGCCATAACCCCTTGAATTTACAAATTACTTCATAGTTCGCCATGTATTCCTGATGCGCTTGTATCACTGGATCACTTAACACCACTTGGGGTGTTATGGTTGCCTTAGGTTTGTAAGGACCATGTCGCTTTTTGGTATCATCATTCTGGTTCTCTCCTTCTATATGCTTTCCTCTACTAACTCCTTCCCGTGTATTTTCCTGCCCCTGAGCGCCACTATTTGTCTGCTTCCTTTCTCCGGAAATCTCCTCTTCAGCCTCCAAAGGTTTCTTGAATCTGTTAGATACTTCCTGACTGTGGGAGGGAGTGATACTCCCCCCCTCTCACCTTTCCATGGTGCCCACCACTGCTTTTCTGCTTCAAACCCTAGCTTTGCTCCTCCCACAACCCACCAGCCCCATCAAACCATTACTCCATATCGGTCTTTCTGTGCTTTTCATGCATGTAAAAGTTGCATAATTTATGCTAATTTCATATGGGTGGCTTTGACTTCAAAAGAATGTGTGTTGGGTAAGTTGTAATCAATATCTTTCGGTTCTTCTCTTACGTTGAGTAGAGATAGGTGGTTTGGTCCGACATGCTTTTTCCTTGGTCATACCTTTACTTCAAATTCAAATTCTTGAAATAATAGCAACCATTGACAAAGCATCACTTGGTGTATCATTTTACTAATAGGGTATTTCAGGGCCTAGTGATCAATGAAAAATGTGGACAAATAGGCCAACAGATAATTATGGAACTTTTGCAAGGAAAACATCATGGCTTATGTTTCATGTTCTATTGTCAAATAGTTTCTTTCTACTTTGTTTAATTTTCAACGAAAATACACATTTGGATGGTTGATTATGTCTGTTTCAGGTTTTGATAGTATTGCTTCGACTGCTACATTAGATGTGTGAACATTTAGATGAAATATTTTTGGGGTAACGAAGAAATTTCACTGTTGGTGCCTCTACAAATTTCTTTTTTAATAATTTGAATGATTCATTGCAATATTTTCTCCACACATTCTAAACATCTTTTCTTAATAGTTCATTGATTGGGAAAGTTATATAGGAGTAACATATAATATATTTTCTATAGTACCTTGTATGTCCCAAAAATATTTTCATTTGCTTTTGGTTAACAATGGGTTTCAAATCAAGGATCACTTTAATTTTTTCCATATCAAATTTGATTCCTTCCTTACATACCACATGCCCTGGTAGTATTCCAATAGGTGTGGCAAACAATCACCTTTTAATATTGAGAGATATATGAATATGTCTACACCTTTCTAACATAAGTCTGAGCCATTACGCATGATCTCTCATGAGAGTATAAACAATCTAGTCATCAGAATAGACAACCTTGTCTTATATATATATATATCTATATATATATATAATATATATATATATATATATAAATATATAATCCTCGAATGATTTTACTACAATTGTAGAAAACATTTCTGGTGCATTTTTCAAACCGAATGTCATGAATCTATATGCAAAAGAGCCAAATTATGAGATAAACATTATTTTTACCTAAACCTCCTCTGTTATGAGTACCAGATTATAGCCTGAGAACCTACCTATAAATAAACAACACTCATGTCCTGCGACTTCATTTGTAATTTCATCTGTGAAGGACATTGGGTATGGACATGTGACTGTTGGTTTATTAAGACCATACAAATCAACACAAATTCTTAATTTATTTGGGTTCATTCTTCTTTAGCTGCACAACCATTGGACTTTCACATTCTAATTTTTCGATAGGAATACATAATGCCAATAGTTAACATCCCTTCAATTTATTTATGTATAATGGGTTTGTATTTATAGGTCAATTTATTAGGTCATTTCTCAATTGACTTGGCTCCTTGTATAAGGTAAATTTTCATATCCCCAATTTCCTTTCCAAGTCTTTTTAAGTCAATAAATTTTGTGGTCTTCTTGTCTAACCAATAATTCCCTAGTTGGGAAATTTTTGGTCGACCATCATTGGAGATGCTGACTTATTTTATTTTCAATTCAATGTCTATCCACTAAGGAGCCTTTGACTTGTCGATTTTCAAGTATCCTACCTTCACTTCTTGATATGTAGGTGGAAATTTGGTTTCTCATGTCCATCTTCCCGCTCTTTATATATTTCAAACATCATTCTAATGTGTTTATGATTCTCAAAATGGTTCTTTTTCCATTGAAAAATATGACTTGGAATATTCATATTTTCTGTTTTGAGCTAATTAATTGTTATTTCGAGTGACTATTGGCATGATATATGATTGCATGTCAAAGTTGAAGGGTAATTGGCTTTCCTTTCCCCGTCTTCTATTTCTTATATAAAATTTTCTTTCTTAGTTAATTCTTAAATTTGATGAGTTGCTTCAAATAAATCTTTCCCAATAGGATTAAACTTAAATTATTTTATAAAACTGTTCTTTAATTAATTCCAATGGAGTGTTTCTCCTCAAAATTCTTCACTTTATACGATTTATTTTGCATATCATCGAGAGTATTGGGGAATATATGTGGCTAGACTCACTCATCTATGTACCCAATTTTTTTCTATTTTTCTTCACTTTGTTGAACAAGGGCTATAGGATCATATCCTGGCTTAAATTGGGAAATGTCAATCACTGTAGATAATTTCTTCCCCCAAAAATGTTCAACAAGATATATGGTGGCATTTGTCCATGTTTGAAGTCATTTGTGTTCTTTCTTGTTCACAAATTAATTTAGACACTCCATCGATGCAATTTGAAGGAGAACTCTGCTATTTTAATCTTAATGGGGGGGGGGGGGGGACTAAATTATTTTTTCATATTTGTTGGAAGTAGTGTTGGAGAGTGTCTTACTTTTCTTTCATACACGATGGGCACTGCTTTCACTGTAAAACATGGTTGGGTTTTCTCAATTATAACTACTTCAATCTTCTAACATTCGTTAGCCTTTGATTCATAGTTTCAATTCTACATTCGTAAAGCTTAGTATTTGAGTTTTGCCCATTGGAGAGAGGTGACCCTAGAATAATCTCTCATGTTGCATTACGCTCTGCATTGTCTCTCCCTTCTTGCATGACCTAGTATAATCATTTTGTTTTCGCATCATCATCCAATGCTTTAATCCATTGTTTTCCTTCATGGGGATTTGGCAAGATTGCAATCTTTCTATTATTTCCCTTCAAATTTATTTATTCTCCCATGAGGGAAATAGTAGAATTCATGCTCCAACCCCATGTTTGTCTGACCAAAGCTAGATAAACTGGTATTCCTTTGAATAGTTTGATATATTCAAAATCTACAAATGTTAGGATGCCTATTATTAAAGTTTTAACATGTTTTACAGTACAAATGGGCTCAAGGAATCTATGATCTTCTAAATTTAAATAGTTGATTGTCCTCTTACGGTATGGTATTCTTAACTTTACCTAGGTGTCTTTGAGATGAATATTTACTGACGATCCAAAGTTGACAACAAATTGAGCTATCATGTGTCCATTTATTTCTATATCAACTTGAGGATCATAATCTTCAAAATGTTTGTCCTAGGATACTTTTTGTATGTTTTTACATGGACTTTGATCTTCTTTGTATTCTTTGACTATACAAAGGAGCTCAATTTGTTGACCAATTGACTGTTCTCCTTTTAACAATTTTAGAAATTCCTCTACATTATCTTTAGTCGACACTTTATTTCTTTGTTTTTGATGACGTTTACTACTTCCTGCATGACGTTATCACGGTGCGATAGATTTGGATATGGATCAGTGACTTTTGATGGTTAAATTATTTTTTTTGCGTTCTGGGTTTATTTTATTGTCCCACTCCCAATCTTGGATGGAGTGTAAGTTTTTATAATTTAATACTTTTAGTTTAAGCATAGCATGGAGAAAATTGGAAACTCTTTTATTCATTATTTTTTCCAAATTTTTGGGGTCATCATTCAAGGAGTGATCATCCAATCCACAAATATTATAGTGGATAGTCGAGTCCAATATGCCCCTCCTACCAACCTGTGTGGTTGTATAATTGTTCTCGACAAAGACCTCAACCTCGTCCAAATATGCCATTAAATCCACCTCAATTATTTCAATTTCCTTGATATCCTCCATGTCCTTGATATCCATGATCTCTTTCTTGATATATATTTCCTCTACTAGATTTGATTTTGGATCGTCCGACTGGTGGAATGATTGTGTTTGATAAATGATATGGTAATTAGGCTTATTCCATATGTTTAATTGGCACTTGTGAGTAGAGTGGGTGGATACCTCCATACAACACACCGCTTTGGCTTCACATTCTTTAGATTCTATTGGCATTCTCTCATGGTGTAATTCAATGCAACTTGGAAAATTTCATAGTATATATTTGATTATACTCATCAAATGTCTTGTTCAATGTGATTTGTGAATTTTCAATTATCCTTAATGCGCCCCTCGCTTTGGCAATCAATGCACCATAATTCATCCCGTCACATAGTAAGATTCATGAGAGATTGTTGTAATTGCTCAAATTTTTCTTCGATTCTGTTTTTTGTGACTGAGGAGGTTGATGACCCATCGTCATCTGTTTCAATAGGATGGGAAATTTTCAAAGCTTCTTCGCATGATGTAATTTCATACATTCTAAATGGCCCTCCAATTCATTGTGATAGTCTAGCAACATACCATTGTATGAGGAGATATTTGCTGCTCATTAATGGAATTAGAATTAACAATTATTTAAATCTCTTATCATATTCACGAATTGTTTCTCCTAGATTTTGTTTGATTTATTTAAGCATTTGAGATGCAAGATGCTTAATATCTTTAGCCTTAAATAAGGACATTAAATTTATCTAAATATCATTCTTGGTTCTGACTTTATTATTTATGAAATTCATGAATCAAGTCAGAGATCTTTTTTTTAGGGCTCCTACAAATTGAGCCATTTGTTTTTCTTCATCTTTTTGTTTTTGCTTGACTCATGGGGGATTTTAAGCTTGCATCTCATGGTTTACATAATACTTCATAACATGGCAAACACCAATTCATTTGACCCTTGTGGGCTTGTTTTCATTCATCTCTAACGTCATTGGTGTTCTAGATGTTTTCACAACAAACCAATGCTCTGGGGTCTTCATTGCTCTCATAGATGGGGATTTCAATCAACCCAATATTTATTGTAGTGAAGGATATTATGATAAAATAGCTTGGATTGGAGGCCGTCTGATTGAAGTATTAGGTTGGTGTTAATTTCTTTCTCGACACTCTAATTTTGTATATGTTTGATTAGAGGGTCGAAATTTTTATTTTTGAATATGACACACAATGATCATGGTGTGATATCATTAGTTTGGCACTCTTTATCTAAATATTTAATGGAAACCGATTTGTTTCAGGATGCGACAGTTTGTCGGCTTGACTTGTCTCATTTTCTTTTGTAGTTATTAATTTTGGTAAAGGGGGTATGTTCGTGAGATCTCTAATATGAAGAAGTATATCATCATTTTCCTCATTATTGACCCAAGTCTTCTTCTCTATTGGTATTTATGTTAGTAGATGATACTTAAAATTTCCTCGGTCATCCCATTTATACTAGAACAAGGAAGAACTTGATTGGATATGGGGCATTTTATTGAGGAAGTCTCTTACACAAGGAATTATTATATTCACTATATGGGATTGTGGTGTCACAGGTCTAGAATCATTAACTTCCATACCGTTTACATGGCATCTTAGACTAAGGATTAATTATATATTGTCACCTCTCTTCAGAGCTAATGGGTTTATGCCTCTCCAATTTGGGCGCTCAATGCCATCCTCAGATGAATTTTGTTGATCTTTGATCTATTAATATGATATTATTTTTTGGTTTGACTACTGGAGGATCCTTTGTCATGCATCTTTTGCCATTTCTTTTCTTTATTTTCTCTCGTTCAATTTTTGGATGTTGGTCGGTCATTTATACTGCTGCATACCCCATTGGTTTTTTCTCTCAGATTCTTCATTGTGAGTATACCCCCATATTGTGAGTATATCCAAATAAAATTCAAGCAATGAAGGATTAGACCCACCCCAAAAATCTTAAATGTTCAAGAGGTTTTCTTGATCTCACTTGTTACTAGAGAAAGTTTGTAAGGAACTATTATAATGTTGCAACTAAATGATATCAAAATGTACAAATTGAGGGTGACATGTATGGGGAGGGGGTTCATTATTGATCCCAAAGGAAACCTAAAAAAATATTTGGCTATAGATTGGATAGAGATTCAAAAAATCATGTAGAGGATTAACGCTATTCCAAGGATTGAGGATTATTGATGAAAATCATATAAAGAAACTAATTGCACAAGGGGTATCAAATTCAATCATTAAGTTGGTCCTAAAATCCTCCTTTATGAGTGATGGAAATTTAATACAAGCCATCAAGAGAATTAGAAGGGAAATTATTGGTTTGAAAGTGTTGAGTTCTTCACATCCCACGGCATATAATTAGGCAAATTGTCTAGCTAATGAGGTATCTCTTATGAATTGTGGGAAATTAAGATTAAAAGTGGAGAAATATTATTCTTTTTCCCCTAAATATCAAAATATAGTTATGAAACAAACTTGCATGATAGAAAATTGACATGTCAATGTACATGGAAAGTTTAATTACAAATCACAATGACCAAGGAGCACTCGACCTACTACACTCTAGCGCACTCGAAGGTTAATGTGGGACTGGGCACATTAATGGCTCTAGAGTTTTAATTTTATTATAGGTGGGAATTTCTCTTGATTTAGGTTTGATTTTTTAGTATTATTGATGTCATCTTGGGTTGCGGCTCTGATATCTACCAATTTAATTCAATTTGGGGCTTTGAATTAGATTCTAGCTCTCTTGGATTATCTTTGCAAGACCCTATCCCTAGTGGTTTACTGGGTTTGTGCTCTATTGGACCTTGCATATGGGGTCATGGTGGGATTATCTCTGGTTTCAAATTTTGGGGCTCAAATTTGTTGCCTGGGTTGCTTGAGTTCATGCAGTTTAGGTCAAGTTGTTTAGGGTGGGCTAGACTCTTCAAACTCTAATTCACATGGCTTAGTCTAGTTTGGTTGGTATACTTTGTATTGCATGTTATTTTTGGGTTGGTGCCATTTTGTTCTTCATAAGACCCTTTTCTCCTCTCAACAAAAAATTGCAAAAGTTTAGTCTCTTAAGCATTTTGTCCTTCTTCTTCCTTTTTTAAGGGAATGTTAGTTTACAAAGATGGGCTTGCTATTTTGAGTGCTACGGGTAAGGATAAAGGATTCATTCAGGTTTTATGTAAGGATATAAAAATGGATCATGGAATTATAAGAGGTGTCTATTGTGTGAAACTGCATAAATCTAGACAGTTATAAGAAGAGATGAGCGATTATATCACTAATAATATGGAATCAATTTTTTCAATTACTTGTAGGATACATTCATAGAAACAACATTGAAATTAAGAGCTACCTTCATACTCTAAACCTTGCATAATAAAAGGATACAAATTGAGGACCTTCAAGCTCAGTATGTTGCTTTTTGACATTTGGTTGTAGGTGGGCCAACACTTCATCACTTATGTAGAGAATCAAGAAGAAGATTATAATCTTCATGATTTTATTTAGTGATAGTGTATATTATTTTTTAAGTTTTCTTTATTCTAGGAGTATTTTTCAAAAGCTATACTAGTAGTAGTTTTGGATTATTCTCAAGATTTTTTTTGGATGGTTACTATATATCTAAATTATCATGCTCACTAATGCGCCTGCAACAATTTTCTAATACAAATACATCCATTATTGTTACACACACATTAATGTGTCATTACGATGCTCCATAGGATTTGTTCTTTTTAATATTACAAAGAGAAAGAGAACGAGTAGCTTATTTGAATGTAAGAAATTTTCTAGGGGCGTTTTACAGAGTTCTAAGCTAGGTATAGTATTTCAATAGGAGGTTAAGTCAACAAGTTTTGAATCCTATAGCCACAAGCATTGTGTGTGGAATGCCCCAGTTTAAATAATTGACCACTTTTAAGGAGAAAGGGGGGTAGTGCTTGATATATTCCCTCACCTTAATATTTTCGTTGCATCACATGGTTGTGCATCAAATAGCTAGAGTGCATGCATTACTATTTTGGTACAAGACAAATTACTTAGATTTATTCAGTCTATGCACCTAACATCGATTTAACTCAAATCGGGTTTCAGGAGTGGCTTCTTTGGAAAATGTAAATAAGATTGTTGGTGGTGACTTCAACATGGTGGGACAAGAGGGTGATCATAGTTTCAATGTAGTGTTGATGGTATGTGGTGCGGAGAAGAAATCATGGTCGAGATGTAGGCCTACCTTTCATCTCTTTCATCCTAATTGGGAGAAAAAAGGGTTGGATTGTGGAGGTTGGTTATCTTTGTAGAATTTTCATCTAGTTAAGGAGAGGTTACAAATGATACTTAATAAGGTGCATGGCCCTTAGAATGATATTTACTTTTTGAAAGGCTTTGATTAATTAATGTTATGAAGGAACATTGGCTTGAGCTATTGGTTCATTTACAATTCCAGTTTAGTGGGCTATATGATTGATTTGAATCCATTTTCCTTATATGAGTGGAATGTTCTTCATTTGGATTCACCCGTTTTCCATGCTTTAGTTGATCATGTTTAGAACCTTGTTGCCTGTCCTATTATGGACATGGGTTGGATGTTGGAGGTGGTCATGCAAGGGAATATCAAATTCATCCATGTATGCAAGCATATGATTTCTTATGAGACTAGATGGGAACTTTAGGAGGCGAAGAATAAGTTGGAGGGTGCCTTATCTTTAGGCTTAAGGAATACCTACACAACTCTATCCTTCAAGGTGGTGTAGCACACTTAGATTTGGTAGTGGTAAGGAGGAGGAATATATTGTTGGAGGAGACAAGGTTCATGCTAGCTTATATTGGATTAAAGAGGGTGATGAGAGATCCAAGTTATTCTTTGGCTCTTAAAAAAGAAAGTGGTAGATAACAAAGTATTTAGTCTTTATAGATTCAATGGTTCACTGGAGGAATATCCATTCAAGGTCCAAGGTATGTCTAGTTAACATTATTAAATTATTTTTTCTCCTTATCCCTTGACAACGACAATCATTTTACTAGGAATGTTTATCACAAGGCAATCTAGGGAAGGTCTTTGTTGTAGATTATGACAAGTTAGATAGGGATTTCATAAAGAATGTAATTTTTGCAACCTTTAGCTCTATAAAAAATGGGAAATATTCAAGGATTCATAGACTATACCATATTTTTTGCAAAACTATGTGGGATAAAATTGGAGATGACTTTAGAAACCTATCTTAAAAGGTATTTACCTCAATATGTTTAATGGATTCCATTAACTAGGAATTTATTAAGCTTATTCTAAAGAATGTTGTTAGGGAGAACATTGAAGGATGTTGATCAATAAATTTATTAAGTGTTGTTTACAAAATCATGGCTAAGGTGGTGGTGGTGCGAGTGAAGGATGTTTCCAAGAAGATTGTGATTAAGAAGCATACAAGTTTTGTTTAGGTGTGATTTAGTTTAGACACAATGATTTATTCTTGGAAGGCCATGGAGTGTGCTAGGGAGTATGGGTAGTATGATCTTCTCCTTAAAATTAATTTTGATAAAACATATGATTGAATTGAACAAGATTTCATTATTAACATGCTATCCTACTTGGGGATGATCAACATGTTAGATTTTGTAGCATCACACATGTGTTGTAGGCCTGATTCATCTCTAAGCGACAAAGGAACATGAGATCTCTAAAACACAAAAAAGGTTTATGAGCTAAGATTGCGAAACACCTTAATTAAATTGATTATCCATCATTTAAAGTTTTCCTAAGTCTAACTTTGGAAAATTGGTTAATAACGATAATTAATGAAGGAAATTCGAGAATGTTCGAGAGACTTACATGGATCGAGTCTAAGATGGTCGTAGTCATTGATGATGATCTAATCATGGTCATTGAAGCTCCAATGGGAGATTATAAGAGCAAGTTGATGGGATGGAGTGAGATACAATTGACGCAAGAGGAGAGTGAGTTCCTTGGGATATTGAGCTATTGAGTTATAGATATTCAACACAGAAATGAGTTCAAGCCAAAAGAAGGAGAACATCAATGATTGAGGTAGATAGAACAAATATTTCCGAAGGCTTTTACAGTGCTAGAGAGTTAGTAGAAGGGAGGCTGAAATATTCTATAGAAAAAGTCATCCAAGTTGTGCGAGTTAGCCACTCCACTAGAGTGAATTACTGGGAGGGGTTTGGATGAGTTGTCGGAGGTTGGAAAGACATTATGGAAGGGAGAGTGAATTTTTCAAATGGAAGTAGGAGGCTAGATGACTCAATTTGGAGCAGTTCCAGTGGTCATATGAACTGTGCAGGGCAATGTTGTGAGCAAGCAAAGAAGTGGTGCGAGCAGACTAGAGGGAGGCCAAGTTATTTGGCAAAGGGAGAATTTTCCTCCTAATGATTTTGGTGAGTTTATTTGTTGGAGGATTTCCAGATGGGCATCGAAATGATCGTAATCATATTTTACTATTGCATAGTAATAAAAATAAACCCTCATATGCTGCACCAGTTTTACCTTCGGGTTTTTTCCGAGGACTATTAGTCCAAAAATATTGGTGTCTATTTTATTGTGTGTGTGCATTATTTTCTCAGATTCCAGTTTATTTTCTGCAATGTATTTTATTTTTGGAGAAGACTAAAATTGTGAATTTATCGATATTTGTTGTAATAAAAAATAAATTGCAGAACAATTATAAGATAAATTTCCAGTAATTGCAATAACAAAATTTTCACATGGTATCAAAGCATTGAAGATCATATAATAGGCTTAGAGGAAAGAGGGGAAAAATTCTGCAGCTTCAGAGGGAGATTTGGGCATAATTTCTCCATATTTGAGTAAGATAGCTAGGGGTTTGAACTTGCAAAGGTAGATTGTTCAATTTCGAGTTGCAGGTGCAGGAAAAATTCGAATGACCTCAAAAGTAGAATTCATAAGCAATAGATTTTCCAAATAGAGGATTTCAATGAGAAAATCAGTTAGTTCATTGAACATATTTGGGCACAATTTTTTTTTATAGAAAGTGTTTAAATTGTAGATCTATGTACGGACATGAAGAGGAAAGCACACTGAAGAGGAATTTCCATAATTTCTCAGAGGGTTTCTAGATCTAGTTTTTAGGAGGAGATCCATAATTTCTAGTTGCAGAGGGTTGAAGCAGGCAAATTAATTTGCTAGTGTGATTTTTTCATACTAGCTAGTTCAAGTTGTAGAGATTGAAGATCGTGGAAAGATCCCAGAGAAGGACATCTGGAAGGTTGCAAGAGTAGTCTCAGTGAGCAACTGTAGGTAGAGTATTAGCCGAAGAAGGACATCCGAAGCCAAATGTATGCATTCCTCAAGGAGTGTGAGTAGCTAGAAGAGAGGCCAAGCAGGGAAGAGAAGATGATTTCTAGTTTCAGTCTCTATTTATTTGAGTTTCACAGAGATGAATGTGACATGCCTGAGAGATTAGGATAGACTTGAAGAACCCTCAAAATTTAGTGTCTAAATGGCCAGGATGCAATTCCTTTTGGATGAGCATGGATTGAAGGAGTTCATGACAACAACAATAACTATACTGACAGATTCTATTGACTTTCAAGAGTATAAGAAGGATATGGCCAAAGCAAAGAGGATGGTCGTGGATGAATTTTGAGATCATATTTTCCCACATATTGCAAAGAAGACAACAAAAAAGTACATGTGGAGCCATACCAAGATTTGTTTAGTCTATGCACCTAACATCGATTTAACTCAAACTAGCCTTTAGGAGTGGCTTCTTTGGAAAACGTAAATTAGATTGTTGGTGGTGACTTCAACATGGTGGGATGGGAGGGTGACCGTAGTTTCAATGTAGTGTTGATGGTATGTGGTGTGGATAAGAAATCATGTTCGAGATGTAGGCCTACCTTTTAGCTCTTTCATCCTAATTGGGAGAAAAAAGGGTTGGATTGTGGAGGTTAGTTCTCTTTGTAGAATTTTCATTTGGATAAGGAGAGGGTACCAATGAGACTTAATAAGGTGTATGGCCCTTAGAATGATATTTCCTTTTTTTAAAGGCTTTGATCAATAATGTTATGAAGGAAAATTGGCTTAAACTATTGGTTCATTTACAATTCCATTTTAGTGGGCTATATGATTGATTTGAATCCATTTTCCTTATATGAGTGGAATGTTCTTCATTTGGATTCACCCGTTTTCCATTCTCTAGTTGATCATGTTTAGAACCTTGTTCCTTGTCCTATTATGGACATGGGTTGGATGTTGGAGGTGTTCATGCAGGGAACTATCAAATTCATCCATGTATGAAAGCATATGATTTCTTATGAGACTAGATGAGAGCTTCAGGAGGCCAAGAACAAGTTGGAGGGTGCCTTATCTTTAGGCTTAAGGAATACCTACACAACTCTATCCTTAAAGGTGTTGTAGCACACTTAGATTTGGTAGTAGTAAGGAGGAGGAATATATTGTTGGAGGAGACAAGGTTCATGCTAGGTTATTGGATTAAAGAGGGTGATGGGAGATCCAAGTTATTCTTTGGCTCTTAAAAAAGAAAGTGGTAGATAACAAAGTGTCTAGTCTTTATAGATTCAATGGTTCACTGGAGGAATATCCATTCAAGGTACAAGGTATGTCTTGTTAACCTTATTAAATTATTTTTTCTTCTTATCCCTTGACAATGACAATCATTTTACTAGGAATGTTTATCACAAGGCAATTTAGAGAAGGTCTTTGTTGTAGATTATGACAAGTTAGATAGGGATTTCATAAAGCATGTAATTTTTGTAGCCTTTAGCTCTATATAAAATGGGTAATATTCAAGGATTCATAGACTATATCATAATTTTTGCAAAACTATGTGGATAAAATTAGAGATGACTTTAGGAACCTAGCTTCAAAGCAATTTACCTCAAGATGTTTAATGGATTCCATTAACTAGGAATTTATCAAGCTCATTATAAAGAATTTTGTTAGGGAGAACATTGAAGGATGTTGATCAATAAATTTATTAAGTGGTGTTTACAAAATCATGGCTAAGGTGGTGGTGGTGCGAGTGAAGGATGTTTCCAACAAGATTGTGATTAAGAAGCATACAAGTTTTGTTTAGGTGTGATTTATTTTAGACACAACTATTTATTCTTGGGAGGTCATGGAGTACTAGGGAGTCTGGGTAGTATCTTCTCCTCAAAATTATTTTTGATAAAACCTATGATTGAATTGAACAAGATTTCATTATTAACATGCTATCCTACTTCGGGATGATCAACATGTTATATTTTGTAGCATCAGACATGTGTTGTAGGCCTGATTTTTATCTAAGAGACTAAGGAACATGAGATCTCCAAAACACAAAAAAGGTTTCATGAGCTAAGCTTGCGAAACACCTTAATTAAATTGATTAGCCATCATTTAAAGTTTTCCTAAGTCTAACTTTGAAAAATTGGTTAATTAACGATAATTAATTAAGGAAATTCAAGAATGCTCTAGAGACTCACATGGATCGAGTCTAAGATGATCATAGTCGTTGATGATGATCTAATCATGGTATTTGAAGCTCCAATGAGAAATTATAAGAGCAATTCGATGGGATGGAGTGAGATACAATTGACACAAGAGGAGAGTGAGTTATTGGCAGATTGAGCTATCGAGTTATAGATATTCAACATGGAAACGAGTTCAAGCCAAAAGAAGGAGAACATCAATGATTTAGGTAGAAACAACAAATATTTCTGAAGGATTTTACAGTGCTAGAGAGTTAGTAGAAGGGAGGTTGAAATATTCTATAGAGAAAGTCATCCAAGTTGTGCGAGTTAGCTAGTCTACTAGAGTGAATTGTTGGGAGGGGTTTGGATGAGTTGTTAGAGGTTGCAAAGACATTCTGGAAGGCAGAGGAGGAGGCTAGATGACTCAATTTGGATCAGTTCTAGTGGTCATATGAACTATGCAGGGCAGTGGTGCGAGCAAGCAAAGAAGCAGTGCGAGCAAACTAGAGGGAGGCCAAGTTATTTGGCAAAGGGAAAATTTTCCTCCTAATGATTTTGGTGAGATTATTTATTGGAGGATTTCCAGATGGGCATCCAAATTATTGTACTCAAATTTTACTATTGCATAGTAATAAAAATAAACCCTCATATGCTGCATCGGTTTTACTTTCGGGGTTTTTCCAAGGACTATTAGTCCAAAAATATTGGTGTCTATTTTATTGTGTGTGTGCATTATTTTCTCAGATTCCAGTTTATTTTCTGCAATGTATTTTATTTTTGGAGAAGATTGCAATTGTGAATTTATCGATATTTGTTGTAATAAAAAATAAATTGTAGAACAATTAGAAGATAAATTTACAGTAATTGCAATAACAAAATTTTCACATGGTATCAAAGCATTGAAGATCATTTAATAGGCTTAGAAGCAAGAGGGAAAAATTGTGCAGCTTCAGAGGGAGATCTGGGCATAATTTCTCCAGATTTGAGTAGGCTAGCTAGGGGTTCGAGCTTGCAAAGGTAGAGTGTTCAATTTCGAGTTGCAAGTGTAGGAAAAATTCAAATAACCTCAAAAGTCGAATTCATAGGCAATAGATTTTCCAAATAGAGGATTCCAATGAGAAAATACGTTAGTTCATTGAACATATTTGGGCACAGAAGTTTTTATAGAAAGCGTTTAAACTACAGATCTATGCAGGGATAGGAAGAGAAAAGAACACTGAAGAGGAATTTCCAGAATTTCTCAAAGGGTTTCCAGATCTAGTTTTTAGGAGGAGATTCATAATTTCTAGTTGTAGAGGGTTGAAGCAGACAAATTAATTTGTTAGTACGATTTTTTCATACTAGCCAGTTCAAGTTGCAAAGATTGAATATTGTGGCAAGATCCCAGAGAAGGACATCTAGAAGGCTACAGGAGTAGTCTCAGTGAGCAACTGAAGGTAGAGTATTAGCTGAAGAAGGACATCTAAAGCCAAATGTACTAATTCCTCAAGGAGTGTGAGTAGCTAGAAGAGAGGCCAAGCAAGGAAGAGAAGAAGATTTCCAGTTTCAGTCTCTAGTTATTTGAGTTTCACAGAGATGGATGTGACATGCCTGAGAGATCAGAATAGACTTGAAGAAGCCTCAAACTTTAGTATCTAAAAGGCCATGATGCAATTCCTTTTGTATGAGCATGGATAGAAGGAGTTCGTGAAAACAACAATAACTATACTAACAGATTCTATTCACTTTCAAGAGTATAAGGAAGATATGGCCAAAGCAAAGAGGATGGTCTTGGATGAAGTTTGAGATCATATTGTCCCACATATTGCAAAGAAGGCAACAACAAAGGACATGTGGGATGTCATTGTGGAGCCATACCAAGATCCATCAAAGAACCATAAAATGGTTCTCAAGGAGAAGATGAGGACCACAAAGATGTAGAAGGGTGAAGGAGTAGCTCCCTACCTCACCAGAATTCATAATGTCTGAGATGAGCTAGAAACTAGAGCTAGGTTTGGAAAACATAAAACCGAAGAAAGCTGGAAATTACATTGGCATAAAATTTTAAAGAGACCGCAGTTACTTCTCTCAAGCTTTGAAGATTAGATGGGACTCAGTTGGCTTAGGTATGGTAATTTAATAGGATCCTTGAGATCATTTTCCATACATGTACTATGTTTCCATCAGTTTTCATAAGTTGAGATGAAAACTAAAATGCAAAAATCATAAACTTGTTGAGAAAAGAAATGCAGAAACATAAGGAAAACTAATCGCAACTGGAATATAAATCTAATAACTAAACATGTAGCACTACTTCTTGGAAGGGGCCCCTCTCTTCTTTGGGAGCATGCTAATATAGCTTGCTCAATGAAAAACTTGTATCAATAACCCCAAAATACTTCAAGAAATATTATATTGATTCATACAAATATATATTTTGTTCTATAAACAAGAACAAAACTGCTATGCAAAATTACAAAATTCAACTCGACAAAATTAAAATTATACAATTTGTTGAGCCATCACACTCATGAGAAGATACCAAATATTAAGTGGAAAATATTTGGATGTATTCGTTCCCATCCTGATCAATCCCATCTTCAGCTAGTTGGCCGTTTGATTCCATAGAGGCATTTGTGAAAATCAGTAAGTACTGAAAATATGGAAATATCACCTTTAGAAAAACCTTCAGATATCTCAATCCATAATGAATTTTGGAAAATGGTTCAAAGGAGACTTAATTGGGGATATTATGAAAAAACCCATGTCCCCAAATCTTGAGATTTTCCTTTGCTTGCAATTCAATACGAAATTTGGCTTCCTGTTTGGCACCAGAATTCTGTTAAAAATTTGGAAAAGTGGTTGGTGAAGATCCGACCATTACTCCCAAACCAAATTGAAACTTGGAGAATAGGTCATGAGCCACCATGTTCTATAATCTTAACATTTGTACCCATTAATGAGGAAATTACACCACAAATCTACCTATCTGAAGAAGTGAAAAATGCCTATAATTGTTACGAATTTCAACCATAGTTTTACTCATGCTTCTTTACAATGACCTTAGCGTGAATGCAATGACATGAACCATATGGGGCCTCTGATTTATAAGAACAATGTGTTTGAATTGTGCCATGACAACAAGATATACTCCACTCTGTAATATAAGATCTGGTACTGAACCTGGCTAGTAGGAACTAAACTTCACCAATAACCATCGTCAACAAATTCTCATTTAAATCATCTTAAGATATTGAAGTTCAAGGAAATATTAAAATTAATTGACATTACACCTTATCATGCTTAGGACTACAAATTTGATGTATTTGTGCTCATGGACAATGGTGTTATAGGGACTTGACATGAATATAAGCAATCATGGAGCAAAAAGGTAGGTGAAATCACATCAAAATAAAGGTTCAACAATGTTTTAGTCTCAATTTGTGTCTAAGATACTCAGGAACACAAGATCTCCAAAACCCATTAAAGGTTTCACAAGAAAAGCTTGTGAAATTCCTTATTTAAATTAATTAGCCATAAGTTAAAATTTTCCTAGGTCTAACTTAGGAAAACTAGTTAATTAATGGGAATTAATTAAGGAAAGTCAAGAATGCTTTAGAGATTCACATGGATAGAGTTTAAGATGATTTTAGCCATTAATGAGGCTCTAATCATCGTCGTTGAAGCTCAAAAAAGAGATTATAAGAGCAAGTCAATGGGATGGAGTGAGATACAATTGACACAAAAGGGGAGCAAGTTCCTTGGTAGATCGAGCTATCTAGTTGCAAAGATTCAACAAGGAAGTGAGTTCGAGCCAGAAGAATGGAATCATCAGTGATTGAGGGAGCAACAACACATAAATCTGAAGGATTTTCCAGTGTAAGAGAGTTAGCAGAAGGGAGGCCGAAATATTCTGCAGAGAAATTCGTCCAGGTGGTGTGAGTTAGCCAGTCTAGTCTGGCGAATTTCTAAGAAGGGTTTTGATCAGTTGTTGGACGCTAGAAAGGCATTCTGAAAGGAAAAGTGATTTTTTCATGGCTATATGATCTAGTTTGGAGTAGTTCCATAGGCTGTACAAACTGTTCAAGCCAACAATGTGAGCAACCAGAGAGGCAGTGCGAGTAGGGGAGAGGGAGGCTGAGTTATTTTCCATAGGGAGATGTTTTCTCCTAATTATTTTGGTGACATTATTTGTTGGACGATTTCTATTTGGGCATCCAAATTATTGTACTCAAATTTTACTGTTCCATAATAATAAAAATAAACCCTCATGTGCTGCACTGTTTTTCCCTAATAGTTTCTTCTAAAGTAAATGAATAGAGTATGAAATATTTGTCAAAGTCAAGGCTAACAAAAAGGAGCAATTGTAGTTTCTTGTTTGTTATTTGAGAAATACATCTATATTTTAGGTGTCCATTCAAAATATTTATTTTTATTTAATATCTTATTTACCAACTTTACCATTGAAGCGTTGTCAAGGACAAATCTCCAATCAAAGTTTATCCTTCAAAAGAAAGATTGTACTCCCTTGTGCGTGTTGATGGTTTCAAATCATTTATTGCTCTAATTCGATTTGGATCTTTATATATCCATTCTTTACTTACAATATTCCTAAGATTTTTTCTCTCTGATATCGCAAATAAACGTTCTTTGGGATTAATAGAGATGCCATACTTCATGCATCATTGAAAAACCATTCTAAGATGTCTTAGATGACATTCTCTCAGTTTTGAAGGGATAGTTAAATCAAATTAATAGTACATGATGAATTTTCCAATCATATCTTTGAAAGCATGATCCATAGCACTTTGAAATATGGCGTAATGTCCCCTCCTAATAATAATAATATAAATAATAATAAATATATAATATAATATTAAAATATGAAATAAATGAATAAACAAAGAAAAATAATAATAGTAAATAAATAATAAATAATGAAATAATAATAATAATAAATAAATAGAAAGTAAAAACAATACTGAGAGTTCTAAATAAATATAAATAAAAATAAACTATAAAAATAGTAAAAATAAGTAAAGTTAACAAAAGTAAAATCGAATAAAATAGAGTTAAATTAAGAGAACTATAAATAGTAAAAATAAGTAAGCAAAAGAATAAAATAGAAAGATTATATTAAGAGAATTACTAAATTAAGTTAAACTTAAAATAAAGAAATAAAGTTGTGCTGTTGACACATGGGAGTGTGCATGCCGGTCCCCTTTCAATTGTTAGTCTATTTATAGACGAAGAGGAAGATGAGGATTCCATGATTCAATCATCCATACTCTTGGGAGAAAAGTGTTGTAAGACAAGGATCCCCATAGTTAATACGTTAATTGAGGGCTTGGGGGGTGGTCACTGTTAGAAAGATTATATGCAACTGAGCCTACGGTTGGGTGGAGAGTCGTCCCCAAAACTTGTTTGCGGTTAGCAAGAACTCAAACAACGTTCAACTCCGAAATTACAAGTAAGGAATATCCATCGCTATAGGTAAGTTGCATTTGTTCCTATTTCTAAAAAATACTATGTTAATTAGTTGAATAGAGGTGTGTTGATTTTAAATCACATAATTGATCTAATTAGTTGCATGTTTTTATTTAGGGGTTGTTACATATGGCACCAACATTTGAGCTTTTTTTAATGTTCCCTAAGGCGTTACTAAGGAAGTCTTTCATTTGTCTTCTTCAGTGACAAGTACCTAATTATATCATGAAAATCCATCCAAAATGGAAATTAATGCAAGACCATTTACTTGTTGCAACAACATTTCTATGTTTGGAAGCATATAATTGTCCTTTTCTGATGCTCAATTCATGTTACGAAAGTCCACACAAAGGAGAATTTCACTATTTTTCTTTCTCACCACATCCAACTTTTAGATCCATTGTAAATGTTTTACTGAAAAAGTTACACTATTTTCCTTGATATTTTTCAAATTCCAACTTTATAAGCAGCTTCAACTTTGGATTAATAATCCTGAAATTTTGCTTAAAAGACTTTGGATCTTCATTTAATGGTATGAAGTGTTTAAGGATGGATTTGCAATATTCCATTAGATCATCACAAGTCTATGCAAAACATTCTTAAAACTCCTTAAATGAAAGAGCGTATTACTTGGTTTCTTCAGTGGTACAACTAGTACCCAGGTTCAGGTACTTTGGAGCTTTTGATGGAGCCATGTTAATTTTTTTGTGTCTTCTAAACTTCCCCAAGGAAAGGTTCATCAATTGTGTTCTTTTTATTTGTTTAATTGTCCCTTGTGAAAAATAATTCAAGACTAACACAATTCCTTAGAAGATATCCATACATTAGATTTTGAGTTTGAATTTGATGAGATTCTTCATCTTTTGATACATGATTTTGATTCATCATTACTTGGAATATTTAATGATTTTGGTTGTGAATATAAAAGAAAATATATAACATTATAACAATCTTAAAATATCTTCTAGTAGTCTTCTTTGTCTAGCAATGAAGATGAAAAACCATTTTGACATGAAAAATATTAGTAGTTTGGGAATTCTTTGGATTGAAAAAAAAAGTTGCAACTACCAATGAATCTAATTTCTAATTATTTTCTTCTGTTGATCATTAAGATTGATTTGCAACTGGACGTTGGTTCTAAAATATTACTTTTTATTTTATCTTTCTCTATTTGATTATTTGGTTTAAAACTATTTTCATGACTCTTTATTTAAACAACATAATCCTCCTTTTCAACACAATTCTTCATTTGCATCTTTTATTGGCGATTCAACAGATTATTCATTTTCTTCGAGCAAGTTTTCTTCTTCAATAATTTCTTGTAACATGACAACATTTGTATTAGGAACTTTAGGAACCCCAAGTCCTTGTTCATCATTTCTTTTACTTCCATCAACTATACCGTTTAATTTTTGTAGCATAGGAATTACATCCTAAAATTGTTGTTGTGGAACAACTTTACGATTTATTTTTATATGAATTATTTCATTTTGCATTTCCCAAATGGTTTGATTCAATTGTGTTATCTTTTCATCTCAACGAATCAATTGAGTTTCCTTAGGAAAATTAATATTTATCACATTTGGGGGTTGTACTTGAGAATTCCCCTTCCAACACATTGTTCTTCGACAATCATAGATGAATAAGGATATTGGTCTAATATAGATTGTAACACCCCCAAATACCCTTGTATTGTATTTTACATATTTTTATCTAGGCCGATGAGCAAATTCTTTTTGGGCCTATGTGCCTGCATTATGTGGTTTGGGGCTAGAGTGTTAGTAAAGTTAAGTCCCATGAACCTAAGAACACGTTGTAAGTCATTTTACGAGTAATAAAATACCATTGTTGTAGATTGAGTGAGAAACAAGAATGGGGGGATATAACTTCACCAGAAGAAAGGTAATGTGGAATGGAATCCAAGGTTAAGTTTTCACAACATGACATCCAGAATTTCACTTAGGCATGTAAAACCTAGATTAGGTAGATTGAAGAATGAAGGAAGTCTCCAAGTGGTAGGGAGAGTAGTTTTCTAGTTAACATTTGGAGGGATTTAAACATGCATATAGAAAGCTATCCTTTCCTTGTTTCGACCATTAAACCCAATCTAAATGGACCTTGTATTGTTTGAAAGTAACCCACGGAAAATTTTCTGAGAGGGACCTATGCTATCTATGATTAAAGTCCTCAACCTAAGAAGGAAAGATACACATTAGTGAAATTGTGGTTGGGTCTACGAGGATTACTATAAACTTGAAGATAAGAGTCTAATTGAACCCAAACCCATGACCTCATAATTATATGTGGAAAACATTGTTAAAATGCAATGGCCAAAGTTCCATTTCACCTAAGATAAGGATGGAGTCATAAGGGAAAGTGGAGAGTAGAATTGCTTGGTGTAAGGCCAAAGGAGTGCTTGGGATACTTCCAATGGTAGCTAGAATTCATGAAGCCATCATATTTTGAGACATCTTAATTGTTTTACACTTGAGGCCCAAGGTGGAGTAGTGGCATAGCTTCGTAGAATGCAAAGGCAATGAAAAAGTGCACATCGACATAGCCTAATGGACTATAGAGGTAGTGAAAGGGTGCGTCATCTTGGGTTTGCAAGGTGGAGGATGTGGGATTGTGGTTAAAGAGGCTACTAAAGTTGGAAATTGGCCTAATACATGAAAAATATTGACTACATGATGTAGTTAGAATTAGGTGAGCCTTTACCCTTGTGGAGTTATGACCACAAAATCAAGTTGGCCCACTATTGAGTGTTCTAAAGCAGCATGGTATAGGGTTAGGAGGAATATCTAAGGCCTATATCCAATTGGTGATAAATTATGCTTGCCAAATTATGTGTTAAATTCATGGATGTTGGACATTATATATGTGTACTTGTTATGTACGCTGATGTAAGTTACTTGTTGTGTTGAATCCTAAATACATTTTTCTTTTTACATATTGTTCAATGAAGTGAGGTTATGCATGTTGTTAAGGCCAACTTGAGTATGCTCAATAATAAATTATTGGGATAATTAAATGGGGTAATCATAGGGGTATTTAAACCTCAATGAACATGCCTCTAAGGTTAAAAAAGGAAAATGTGTCAAGAATCCATGCGAAATCAACTTGAGGAATAATAGATATATACCATTTAGGGATGGCAGGAATTGGAGGATTGCCCTTGATTGGAACCATAATGAGTTGAGTTAGCTACCTGGCCTGATTTATCTAGGGATATTCCCCTATTTGCTAGAATTCCTATAAGATCCCTTTAGCTATAATGAATTTATCAATTTTTATGTTTGTATAGGGATGAAATCCCACCTGAAGGAAATATATGGGGAACTACCTCAAGGGAAATCGACCATAGTGCTAACCTCTCAAATTAAAATGAAAAGGGAATAAGGATTAAGTTGTTTATTTGAAAAGGAGCGAGAGTTATCACTAAACTAGGTAGAATGAATAGGAGGCCTACGGATTTTGATTCATAGAAACCAACTACTAATGGATTAAACCATTTGAGGAGTGGGTGTGTTTTTAGGATTAGGAGGATTTGGGTTTCTTTAAGGAATTTTGGAGCAAACATAAATCGATTACAGTTAGGATGAACCAACAATTTTGGGCTAGGGAAAACTTATTTAAGCTTGTGAATATATGAAATTTTGGGGATTCAGTTTCAAAAATTTGAGGATGGATGGCCTTAGCCTCAACCCCTAGTCACATTGGCGAACAAGGGGCATGACCTAGGCTTAGATACAAAGGGGGCTTAACCAAGGGAGATGACACTAGGATGAATTCCTTTAGTTTAAATGTGCTTAAGGGTGGTTTGGTGGAGTCATTAACTAGACCAACCAAAACTTTCCCAACTTGATATTAATTTTTAGTTCCTTAATAGCCCAGTGCCTTGTGGGCTAGTGGATTTGTCAACCAAAATGAGCATATCTTTACTAAGTCTAGTTTTAAATATCCTAGTGGGTTGAGGTCTGGTTGATAGAATGAAAATTAATAAAAAAGAGTCATATCAGTTTATGGTCTGTTAATCAGATTGGACCAAGTCAAGCAAGAAAAGGTGTTAAGAAATCTTGGTGGCCAGTGTTTGGTTAACAAAACCAATAGGACATAGGAAATGGGATCCATTAGTTTATGGTTATGTTAATCATGTTGGTCTAAAGTAAACATGCATTGTATTATATTTTGGTTATATTGTGCATCCTGGTGTATAATGATCCAGTTGGAAGAAAAGGGATCCAAACATCCAACTTTTAACAAAGGGAATTATTAAATTTTTTTCCTGGATCTAGATAACAGATGACATTTCGGCCCAACCCATTATCGCACACGATGATGAGTTGAGACCACAAGCTTGGCATAATGAGGGTTAGGGAGGTGAATATTTAAAAATCTAGCTTTTCTCAAAAGGATCGCTTAAGAACTGCATTGAGTTACCTAACATAATTTGGATGTCTATCAACACCATATTATGGCACATTTTGTCTTCTCTAATAAGGTTTGCATGGCATGCTAACATGGCTCACGATGTGGTAAGGTGATTAAGTAGAATAATGTAGCATTCCACATGGCTCATGACATGGAATGCCACAATGGAAAGATGACATGGCATGTTTGTGGGGGGACAATTGATGAGCCATATTTTGTCAGCACATGACGTGGAATTTAGAGGGTTAACCTATTAATGATAGTGTAAGTCTAGAAATATGGAACTTCCATCAATGCACATTTTTGGAAAAATAAAAATGTGGACAGATACAAATAAAAAATGTTAACTGATTTACTATTAGGTGATGGGGACCTTTTCATATGTAGACAAATTCTAAATGGTAGGGATGCAGAATATGTAATTTTTTACTTGCATTAGCATTTTTCTATTTACCTATATATCATGAACCTAGACTTAGTTAAATCTATAATTTTCCATAAATTAACCTTTACAAAAAACCCAAATCTAGATGTGACACAAGATTTGAAGTGTTTGTGTTGTAGAGGTGGTGTGCCTCAATCTCAACACATGGGAGGATAATGTCCATGTGTTTGAATGGTATGGTGGTGACACATGTTGGGGCTCCCGTGCGTTAGACATACAAATGGTGACAAGACATGAACTAATTTAATCCTCTGAAGGTCATAACTTCACAGTTAGAAGTTGGAATGAATTAAAATTTATATCATTAGATAGCTCTTGATGAGTAGAAGATGATGGTAGCTTCAGAAACAAGGTCTAAGATGGACATAGGAAGAGAAAAAAAATGGTTAGCTATGTTATAGAATGGTATCAGAGCCCATGTTGCAATATTGGTATTGCTTAGGCCTAAAAGCAGAATGATTTTAATGGCCTACATAAGTAAATGTTAATGGATATATATATGTGTGTGTGTATACATTTTTGTGTGTATGTATGTATATATATGAAAAAATCACAACTTTCTATTAAGAAAATAAAAAGCTACATCAATACATGCACATAGTGCAATTAAACTATTGTCCCTAAAAAAACCAGTGAGAGAAAATAAAATGGCCGAAAAAGATAACCTAGCCCATGGAAACAAAAAAGAGTGTTTTATTCTATCATCGTGTAACCATTTCAGGTTTTGTATACCATATCGATGACAAAAAATAGAGGTTTACATTGATATAATTTGTTGTTGAGAGCAAGAAGGAAAAAATAAAAAAGCCTTTGAAAAACATTATACTTTAGTAAAATAATAGTGCTAGAAATTATGATCCGCACCATCTAAATGTTCAGTGATTTTCCAATCCCCCATTATATATCTAAAGCTTTCCTTGGATAGAGAAGCTACTTCAGAATTCCTCTCCATGTAGATGTGACAACAAGAAATACAATTAAAAACATGTTTTAATTAGAAAATCTCTGCAAGAATTGGAAGTAGTGTGTGGTTGTGACATATTTGAGAACCATTAAACCAATTTATAACATTTAAGGAGTCCCCAAAGACTTGCAGAGAATGATAGTCATATTCTAGTGCCCAAAACATAAGAAGTTTTAAAGATAGAAGTTCTGCATAATTGATGGAGCCCTTGCATTT
>APFE030228118.1:0-63680 GCA_000404065.3 Pinus taeda
GGCAAGCCTATAGGATGGGAACGTCCCAGGGTCAAGTGGTTCAAAATCTTAGTGCGACCTAGGGGTTGGTTGGTAGAAAGGTTGGGATGGTTCGTGAGGGTCCTAATGTTAATGTTGAAGGTCTATATGGTGTGTTTCTTTCAGTTCCACTTTCTTGACATAACATAGGAGGTTGAATCATATCATAGTGGCCTCTCATCACATGATTATGCCATGTGGCCAATTACTTAGGTAGATGTGGCAAGAGGGTGTTAGAAATTTGATGTAGACACGTTCTCCCACACTATACTCTTTATGCATCCTCTTCTTATCTACATAACATGTCTGCATATCTTGAGTATTTTTCAAGTTCTATCTTATCTTCTTTACCAAATATTCCATCTCTTATAGAAGATCAAGTCCTAGAATCAACCTATCTTCTGGTTGACTCCAACTGGAAGGATTGTGGAACTTTTTCCCATACAAAACTTCAAATGGGATCATTTTAGCAAATGCTTGATAATTGTTATTGTAAGAAAACACTATAATATCCCTGGTAAAAAACCCATGTAATAAAAGTTAATAAAGGAAAAATATTAACCGTGGTCACGATACACATATTCTAAGTTGAATGTTGGGAAAAATCATAGTGATGGGGATCACCGGTGATTGATTAATGGCTAAGGAAATTAGCAAAGGTAATGACAAAGGCTTTGGAAAGGAAAAATGACATTTTTTGCTAGATTTATTTATGAAAATAATGGAAATTATAAGAAAATAAAGGTGAAAGGTCACATGTTCCATGTGAGGAGGAAAATGAAGGAAAATAATTGAAAATGAAGAAAATAGAGGCCTCAATAAGAAAAAGGCTTTCGAGGATTGGTTCACATACTTTTTTCAGTTCAGTTTTGGAGCTCTCTCTCTATTTTCTCTCTATCATACTCTTGGAAACTCAGAGTTTTCTTGGAGCATTCTTAGAGGAGTGTGACATACATGGAGTGTTGGAGAAATAAGTAAAAGGAAGAGTAGGAAAGTGCACGAGGACGCCGAGATAAGCAACTACAACAAGTTTTTCTTACAGGTGCCATGTTTCTTTTAGCTTGGGTTGAGTTACTAGTTCCTGGAGCCTTGGTTGGACAAATGCTTTGGAGCCCTATAATAGCTTGGGTTGAGTAACTATTCTTCGAGCCTTGGTTGGAAAAATGCTCTGGAGCCCTTGGTGGGTTGAGTTACTAGTCTTAGATCCTTGATTGGACAAATACTCTCGAGCTCGGTGGTAGCTATCGGTTGAGTTACTAGTCTTGAAGCCTTGGTTGGAATAAATGATCGAGGTATGGAAGGCATCGGTAGAGACAAATATGGTAATGGTTTGGGATGTCAGACGATGAGGTGGAATCACTGTTTGATGGGTTGAGGTGATTTGGCCTCTCAAAGCCCTGGATGGTTTTGATTTGATGTGTTTTATGAAATCCCACATTCATGCTTGGAATATGGCATGGGGGTGATAGGATGAAGAGAGATTTGGCTCAGTTATGTCTATGGTTAGATGGTTTGTGGAAGTGCCAGACCTAGTTGTTCTTTGAATCATTAATTTGAGGTTATTTCTTCTTGTTAATTCATGAGTATTAGACTAGCTTATATGTGGATTATATGGTTGTTGTTTCCTTGGTATTTTTGTTTTTATTATGCAGGTTATTAACATGTATTATGACAATGGATATGTATGGGTCTTATTATGTTTTCACTTGTAAATGAATGAATAATGTATCTATGGCCTAATAGATAAAATTACAACTAATGTGTTGAGGCATCAATTCTTCCTAATGATTCTCAGATAAGTATGAGACCCATATGTTTAGTTTTCTATTAAAACTTGTAGATTTCATGTCTGTGACATGTTTAATGAAATTCCTATCATGGCTAGTAGGGGTCTAGTCTAGTGCTTATCAATATTTTTACAAATGTAGAATTGTTCTATTTTGTAAATACATCTTTGAATGTGTCATTGAGTTTTGGGAAGTGACCTAGGCTTTGGGCCTCAAAAGTGGCATAAATCCCAAAGATACAAACACAACACTAGGAAAAGAGGTCCCCAGATGCTCTCCTGTCCTTGCTGTGGAAGTGTCAAGAGCTTCCTCGATGCATGTTGGACCATATCGACAGAGCGTTCAGGGGTTTGATGCATTAAAACTTCACTTCGACTCAAGTGTTGGTCATTTGAGTTGTTGGGATGGCTCTTGGGAGTTTTAATGATTTGGAAGGTTCGTGTGATGTGTTCCACTGATTCCACTTCCTTACGTGACACATAGGGACTCAAATCATATCATATTAAATCCTCGTCACATGTTTACCACACTTGGTCGGTTACATTGGTAGATGTGGGAGGAGGGAGTTACAGAGTGGTATGAGAGCATGGTTCACCCTCAAACTGGATGGTCTGTGTGTTGGTCATGCATTTATGTTAGTTGCATAGGTGTTTCTTGTGTTCTAAGACCGTGTGCTTGTTGCATTTGTATGGTATGGGTTATGGTAGCAGTGGGGTTGCCATGGAAAGTTGATGGTGTTGTTGTGGAAGTGTGTCATCATGAGTGTATGGTTGATTATGCATTGTTTATGCATGTTACTATTCACATTTGGTTAGGTGTACAATGATGTTGTGGTTCTTGTCATTCCTGGGGTCATGGTATATGTAGCTGATATGGTCATGCATTGATGATTGGAATCTATCTATAACGATGGTAATATGGTTATATGATTATGTGTTATATGTTGGAATATAATCGTAACATCTACATTTATTTTTTAGCCTAAGTATCCTTGACTTAGCCACATGCACTAAAAATCATGTTCACACTTGGTTTTTAGTAAACTAGCTTGGTGGACCAACTTTCCCTTGTTTTTTGCATCTAAAGGCTTAATACTATCGAAATGTTGGTCCAACCAATTTTATAAACCATTTAGACATCTAAGTACATGTTCACACCTAACTACACCTCATCCACTTGAGTTATTTGAGGATTGGTGCCCCACATGATGATTCCCCCTTAAATCAAGGGATTTGGTCCCCCAGACCATTTTAACATGTTTTAAAGTTGCCTTCCTTGGAAATGCACCCCTCCTCATTATTTCCTCATGGCTTATGGTTGGAATAGGTTGTCTTGAGCCATTATTGCTATTTTAGGCCTCCCTTGAGCTTTTCTTTGCATTTCCTAGTTTTTTACTAGTTTTTTCCTAGTTTTCTAGATTCAACAATTTATATATAACCACCTCCCTTTGAGATTAGAGGTTTGGTTTCTCATGTATTACTATTGTTCATTAATTTAATACATTTATTTTATGGAGCAAATTCTGTCTCTCCTCTCTTGAATATCAGAAAATTACTTGTGTTTAATTTAACTAGAATTCTAGATCTATTGGAGTTTCTGCAGGAATTCTACATGGTATCAGAGCTAGTTTGAATCTAGTGGATTGTACATGGTTTTATTTGTAGGTATAGATCATCAGGAGGTGTAGCAACAAGTAATGGATCATGTCTCTCAGCCCACAAAACTCTTTCTAAATCTTTTCAATTACTTCGAATGGAAGACAGAGATCACTCTATTCCTTCGAAGCAAAGGGCTTTATAGGGTAACAATGGGAATTGAGACTGAACCGAATTCTACGATGGAGAAGATCAAGTATTTAAATAAATTAGATGAAGCAATTGGGTTAATATGCCTATAAATTTCCAGATAACTCCTCTTTCATGTCAGTAGAGCCACGAGTCCTAGGATACAGATGTCCTATAGGGACAGGCTCAAAAGAGCACTTAAGAAGTATAAGAAACATAAGCGAATAATTGGTAAACTTCGGTGGTGGTTGAAGGAGGCCATTAGAACCAAGAATTTGAAAGTAGAAAAAGAAACCATAGGCACTTAGATAGAAGATTGCTCCGAAAGGAACACTAGACCCAAACTAAGGATATTTTGGCTTGTCCAAAGGAAACTCAAACACAGTCGTGCCTTGTAGAAGACGCTAAAATGGAAACTGGTTACCCCTGTGCTTTCTCATGGGAAACCCAAACAGACCATCCTGCCATAGATATTGTTGTTCAAATAGACCTTGAGGAGGACATTCTGATTGGTCATTGCATGATTTGAGAGGCAATTGAAGCTACTGTTCAAACCAATCCCATGGAGACCCAAGAAGTAGAAACCCAAACTGAAGAAACACCTGCTTATACTCCCTTAATCAGGGAAGCACTCATTAGCAGACTACAGAATGAATTACTAAAGGTGCAATAGGAATTAGTCTACTATAAGGAGGAGGTAGTGCCCCTAAAGATACATCAAGAATTAAAGAAACAATTTACAACACTAAGCATAGCTGAGTATGAAACCTTTTCTTACTTCAGGGATGAACAGAAAAAGGTTGAGAAAGCAAGGGAGAAACTATAGAAGGTTCAAGAGGAGTTAGAAGCTGTCTTCTCTCTCTATTCATACACCCTATCATGTAGAGCCCCTGCTATGAATTATGCCCTCTAACTCCTAGAAAGGTTCCTACTGCTAAAAATCAAAGCTGTTAAGGGTGGTAAGCACGTGAAAACCAAAACCACCCCAGATTTTGTCAAATGTTTTAGAGAACATAGCGAACATGTACAATGCCTCCTTTGTGAGCTATATATGCACAATTTCTTTTTGGAAGATGAAAGGGATAGTAACACTGGGCCTTTTATAGGAGATGTGCAGCTCGAGGCATTTCTTTCTTTCACCACGAATAAACTCAGGTGGGCCAAGGTCCACAATACCTTTAGGAGGCATGAAGAAGGAGTTTACCTATGGGTGAGAGGGGAACCAACCAAAGCTCTATCGCTCTTGATTAAACACAAGCAATTCATGAAACAAGTTGATATCATAGGAAAACTAGAGCCATTTCATACGGATATTTTACAAGCTAGAAAGTAGTATTTCCAAGAGATTAAGGAGGAAGATTTGTCTACAACTAGACAGAGGTGGGAAACCTCCAATATTGCTGTTAGAAATCGAGAACCATTTTGATATTGGAACTTTAAATCTATCTCCTCTCGTTTATATAAATACAGTAATATGATTCTGACTATGGGACCTGCATTGATAGGATGTCGGTACACGACTCCAATCATATGGTATCCTCTAGATAAGTATCACTGTGATTATACCTTGAAGGATCACAATGTTACCCAGGCTCTTATTATATTCAAGAAGAAAAATGGCTTCAGATATTATAAGGAGCAGGTATAGTCTGCCTACTCCCTAACTCAGCTACACATCAAATATTTAATTGCATGAGGACATGCAACAAGTTAAGTTGAGGAGTATGTTGAGTCAAGAAAAAGGTATATTTTCTCCTCAATAATTGTTTTATTTCATATTTATCTTTACACGATTATCTTTGTTGATGACCAGGAATAAAGGGAATTTCAATTAAAGTTGGATGAAAGGACTTGGTAACAATTTAGATAAATCTGGTACTAGAAATTGACTTTTTACTATCCTTGTGTGAAAAAGATGCAGATTGGTCAATTGTCATTCAGTTGATTGAGAATAACCAAGCCGTAAAAGGGAAAGACAATGTCCAACGCAAGCAAGGCAGTGAGAGACCAAGCAGACTGATGCTACTTCATAACGTAATCAGATTATGTATTGTGGAATCCTTAGGATCTTCTGATCCTGAGGATTCTCTTTTATCTAGTTTTCTCTCTTACTATTATATAAGGCCGAAAGGTGAACAAAGTTTATCTCATACTTATGTAATGTTTAATCATTCCTTTTTTACATATTCAACTGTTATTTTAGTGGTGTTGTAATCTCTTTACTCATATTAATGAAAGACTGCATTTGGTCTTTACTTATATTTTGAGTATTCTTTAGTGGAGGCTTCTAGCGACTTTGGGCCTAGTCAAGAGAAGTTATACTACTCTTTTGTGTTATAATCTTTTCATTTCAATGTTTATTGATTGTTAGTATTCAGTTAATGTTATTTTTCTTATTGTGAGAATTGATGATTCCCGTTTATATTGTTGTTCATCTCGATTTATATTTAGTTGTGTGACGTATGTGAGTAATGCTTTGATTCGATTGGTTACATTGGTTTTAGAATAGATTGTTCTTCTTTCTAAATTACAATGCCATAGATCTTAAAGGTAGTGTTAATTGATTTCCATGATTTGCTGATAGAAGAAGTTGTCATTTGGAAGTCATTTGTCAGATTTGTTTGATTGTCATTCAATTGATATTTTTGTTCAATTGAGAATTGTCATTCAATCAAGATTGTTGTTCAATTGAGAATTGTCACTCAATCGAGATTGTTGTTGTATTAGGATTTGTTGTTCAATTCTAATTTGTGATGGATTAACATTGTTGTTTAGTTGTTACAATTCTCTTTCTTAATCAAAGGAGTTAGCTTTAATTCCTTTTGAAGATTGTCAAGCGTGATTCTTTGTATTCACATTCAAGTTCATTTAGTTTTGGAATAAGTAGACAAGGTTGCAGAGTGTGTTAAGAGTTCTTTCAAAGTTATTTTTCCTCAATTATTTCTTTAAGAGTTGTGTGACTTAAATTGAAGATATAGTTATGAGTGATTGCATCGATTTACCTTTAGCTAACCTCTGAATTCACTCTATAGACTGTGATGACACTCTTGAGATAAAAATACATACCTCACGTAGACAATTAATGTAGGAATTAAGATTTCTTAAAAAGAGACATCTTAATGATTCAACACATGGGTGAGTAAATAATTAAGCTTTCGTATTAATAAAAATATTAATTATGCATGAAATTCCAAGTGTCACCTACAAAGCCTCCCATAAAGGAAGGGGAAAGTCATAGGAGAAGGGACTTTTTACCCTATTGGTGGGATAAATGAGATTATTTCAATGTGAGTTGCTACAAGCTACAGTTGAGTTTTGTGATGTAGAGGAATTTATAGAGGGGATTTTTGAGCTAACAAGTGCTCACCTCTATGACCTAGTACACTTCTTCCATTCTAGAAACCCATTTCACTTCGGGGTTTTGAGGGAATAAGAGTACCCAAGGAGTAGGCTTGGAGTTCAACCTATAGGTCACTACATTCATTTGGAGCAAGTTAACATTCACACATGGCGGAAAATGAAAGCAAGGGAGTGAAGTAGTGGGAATGTCAAGGTTGAATTTGTCTCTAGGTGAACCGTACCTTTGTTATTATAACGTTATGTTATATGATTTTGTTGTGCTTATAGTTAATAAAAAGTAGAACAAATTATATATGCCATGTAGTGATGCTCTTGGATGTCCCAATGTCTATCTGGTTATGGTTGTATTCCTAGTTTAACTGCAATCTTTAAATTTAAAAAATAAAAATAAAGAACCAAACTCGCATAGGGTCCATCCCTACACCTTGTATGAGAACATGGTTAACACACTAGCCTTGGAACCACTATCTTGTCAACCCATTCTGGCCAGAGTTTTGATGTTGATGGAAATAATAACAATAATAATAAATTACAAAAGAAATTATTATTTTACTACATTGAATTCATCAAAGGGTAAGAGTTATTTTGATCTTGTCATTTCCTATTCTAGAGGGGCTTACATCTCGAGGTTAGTGAAAAAACTAGCACACATGGACCGAAATTCTCTTTTCATTTTATCACTCTCTTTCTCTTTGTATTATCTTCAGTGGAGTGGTCACTCTACAAACAACTAACTCTTCTAATATATTTAATGGGAAACCTGTGAACTTTTGAAATTTAGGTTGAAAGATGCATTTTATTATGTGATATGATTGTACGAGTCCTCCTTCTAGAATCGATTATACTCATTTTGTTACTAAATCTAATTGTATAAATATTTGCACAAAACCTTGATTTTTAAGCGTTCAACCACTTCTACCTGAGTGGTCGCTCTACGAACAACTAACTCTTCTAATATATGTAATAGGAAACCTATGAAATTTTGAAATTAAGGTTGAATGTTGCATTTTTGTTATGTGATATGACACTACCAGTCCTACTAGAATCGATTATGCTCATTTTTTACTAAATATAATTGTATAAATCTTGATTTTTAAGCATTCAGCCACTTCTACCTGTAACTCATATTCATCCATTACATTGTGTTTCAATAAGATGACTGATACTTCCTTGTCACCATCTCCTTTGCACATTACGAATTCGAGCTCAATATACTTACAACTTCCACAAGCTATTTGGTAAAAATCCACCACTACTAGAGAAACTTGTCTTTTGGCTATCTCAAGGATTTCCTTCAATTATGCATTAGTCCTAAATTCATTCACACAATCTTTGCAAATTAGCTAATCATTCACACAATCTACCAGACACAGATCCTTGTCCTCCTTATTGTTGAAGATAATGAAGAATATCCTAGAATAGGTAGAGTTGGTTCACGTAGCCTCAACATAGGAATTAGTTTATACTTCTTAGGATGTTGTTCTAACTTCCCTAAAACCATGTATTCTATTTAATGTGTAATGTTGATGAAAAATCTAGAGCATTCTGTAGAGCCAGACTCTCTTAGTTCAGACTCTCTTTCATAGAGCTGACTAGTGGGTTTCATTTTAATACAAACATTGTCATTTTTATCATGGTACCAAAGTGTCAGGGCTGAGGAACCTGTACACTGGCTCATGGGTGGTTCCTTGAACCAAAACCATCGCAGGTTTTGAGTGGATAGTCATGACGATAGCACTATTACACTTCTTGGAATTTTCATTTTTCAATCATCACAATTTTCCAGTGTCAGCTGCAACGGTCTCAGAAAATTAGTGTATTTCTGCGACCGTCTCGGATATTGAGCATATATCTATGACTAGTCTCAGAAAATTGGTGTATTTCTGCAACCATCTCAAATATTGGGGGTATATCTACGACGATCGTGTAAATCAAAGATATTCCAAAGGGAACCAAGAACAAGGTTGTAGCTATCAGAGAAGCTAAGTGGGGAAGCCAAGAAGAAGGCTGTATATGACAATAGGAGGTTGTCTGGAGGCTGAGAAGAAAGTCACAAAGATCTGCATGTGTGTTCTCAGATCAAACAATAGTGATCTATCTCTGTCACAGATCTGGGGTATATTTAACATCTTTTAGCTTTCAAATTTCTTTTTTCTAAATCGCCAAGATGAATAACAATATTTTTAAACCATGCATGAATGAGCCTAACAAGCTCGATGGTTCCAATTATTAAAATTGGAAGTTTAAGATGTAAACTCCGATAGAACAAAGTGCTTGGAAGATTGTGAATGCGGATGAGTCGAGGCCCGTGACTGGATCAGCATCGGTCCCATATTGGGAGAAACAAGAAAGCAGAGCAAGGATAATGTTAAAGATGTCAGTGAAAGACTACATTATACCACACATGAGAGAAGGTAAGTTAGCTAACGAGATTTGGGGAATTTTGAAGGAATTGTACGAGATTAGAAACTCAAATTGTGTTTTGTTCCTCAAGAGTAAGATTCTGTCCATGTAATATGGAGGAGAATTAAACGATTACTTCATTTGTAGCAAGGATCAAGGATCTGAAAACCAAATTATTAGATATTGGTCATACAATGAACAATACAGATCTTGTGACCATTACAATGAATGGTGTCACTAATGATTATCAGATGTTCATCACTGGGATCAATGCTAGAGAAAGGATCTCACATTTCGATGAGCTGACAGGTATATTGATGCAGGAATCGCATTTCGATGAGCTGACAGGTATACTGATGTAGGAAGAAGAGAGGAGATCGACTTTGAAGCCCTGGAGTGTCGATCTTGCATTGGTGGCAAGGAAAAACTTCCACAAAGGGAAAGGAGGTGCACAAAAACAAAATGGAGCAAGTTCATAGAAACGACCAAATTTGACCCAAGGTATGCACCCGAATGAAAACTATTTTGAAACAAAATGTTTTTATTGTGGAAAATTGGGTCATATTGCTAGGGAGTGTAAGAAAAATAAGTATCATGAAGAATAGCATAAGCCAAAGAGACATGCAGGTCATCTCGCGAATAGTGATCAGATGCAGAATTTGAGGGTTGTTCATGGCAGATCGTGATGAAAATGTTGATGTAGACATCTAGTATGTAGATTCAGGAGCGTCAACGCACATGACAAGGAACAAGCACTGGCTGGAGGATTTTAAAGAAATCAACGAAGGTGCACAGATTTACCTAGGTGATGACAGAAGTCATCAAATCAAAGGATGTGGGAAAGTTTCTGTTATTCTACCTGATGGTAATATCAAACAAATTTATAATGTAATGTATGTGCCTGACATAACAAAGAACTTGATTTCTGTATCAATGGTTACAGATCAAGATTTGCAATTAAAATTTTTAAAATCTAACTGCTACATTAAAGATCTACTAGACAACATGAAGACAATTGCTACAGGAATCCAAACAGGAGGACTGTACAAGTTGGATGTGAGACCTGCACTGGTTTGAGCATTGACAACAACGAGCCTGACTATAGAAGAACTTTGGCTCCAGAGATTCGGCCACATAAATTACAATGATTTTCTATTGCTAGAGAGGAAATAAATAGTAAGAGATCTTCCTATGCTAAAGCAAGTACATAATGATTGTGATGCATGTACTTTAGGAAAAATGCATAGAGAAGAATTCCCTATTAGAGTAGAAAAGAAATAGAGGGATATAATGGAGTTAGTGTACACATACCTTTGTGGTTCCATGCAGACAAAATCATTAGGAGGTGCAGTGTATTTCCTATTGTTCATTGATGAATGTACGAAGTTTTCTTGGGTGTATTTCTTAGGTAAGAAGAGTCATAAATTCGAATACTTTAAGCAGTTTAAAAATGTGATTGAAAAAGAAACAGGGAAACAGATAAAAATTCTCTGCTTTGATCAAGGGGGAGAATACAGGAAAAATGAACTCATCAGATATTGTGAAGATCATGGAATTTTGCAGCAGTTTATAGTACCCCATACTCCACATCAAAATGGAGTAACAGAAAGGAAGAATAGAACGCTGGTGGAATGTGCTAGAAGTATGGTTAAAGGTAAGAATCTTTCAAATGGTTTTTTAGTTGAAGCGGTGAATACTGCTGTTTATTTAAAAAATAGGAGTCCTACAAGAAGTCTTGAGTTTAAAACTCCTTTTGAAGTTTTGTATGGATATAAGCTTGCAGTAAAACACTTAAGTATATTTGGATGTAAAGCATTTGCCCACATACCCAAGGGAGATAGAACATCAACACAGAAGCGGTGGATGCGACACTTTACAGACAGCTGGTTAGGAGTTTAATCTACCTAACCACCACTAGACCTAATTTGGCTTATGCAGTCAGTGTGCTAAGCCAATTTATGTCTAAGCCACTTGGAAGCAATTGTAATGCAACAAAGAGTGTTTTGATGTATCTACAAGGTACTGTAGATTATGGAATTATTTACCATGACTCTTCTGATGTTAGATTGGAAAGATTTGCAGATTCAGATTGGGCAGGAAATGTAGATGATCGCAAATCTATAACAGGTTATGCCTTCATTCTTGGATCTCGGGTGATCACTTGGAGCAGTAAGAAGCAGAACACAGTGTCCTTGTCCTGAGCAGAAGCAGAGTATCAAGCGATGTGTGTAGCAACGTGCAAGGCGGTTTGGTTGCAGAGACTTATCTAGGATGTTGGGGAAGAACAGACAGTCACAACAGCAATGAGATGCAACAATGAAAGTTCAATCAAGCTGGCCAACATTTAGGTGTTTCACGAAAACACTAAACACATTGATACTCAGTTCCATTTTGTTAGGGAGAAAGTGCAATCTAAAGAAATTCATGTGGAATATTGTAATACTTGTGATAATGTTGCGGACATTTTCACTAAGCCTCTTGGAAAAGTAAAATTTCAAATGTTTAGGGAGATGTTAGGCATATATGTGAACCCATTCTCCATTAATGGGGAGTGTTGAAGATAATGGAGAACATCCTAGAATAGGTAGAGTTGGTTCAAGTAGCGTGAGTATAGGAATTAGTTTCTATTTCTTAGGATGTTGTTCTAACTTCCCTAAAACCATGTATTCTATTTAATGTATAATATTGATGAACAATGTAAAGCGTTTTGCAAAGCCAAACTCTCCTAGTTCTCTCTTTTGTAGAGCTGACCAATGAGTTTTAGTTTAATAAAAACATTGTTTTTTTATCACTAATAATTATGTAATTTTAATTGACTTTCATCCTTTGTCCTCCGTTGTTGCATTAAGCGCTACACATGTTTTTACCTTCCTTCGCATTTTATTTATCTTAAAATAATGATTCTCGACTTGCACAAGTCTCAGACCTGACAACATATGAACTGCTCTTAACCAAGAGCACTTCCACGTGATTTTTGCATTCAACGTCTGAGGTGAACAACATGCATTCACGTTTTTGTACAACACCGATCAAATTTAAATACAGAGCGAGTATTCGTAGGTCACAGTGGCTGAAGAAGACTATAATAGTTTCCTTCCCAAGAAACGCCTCTGGCCAAGCAAGTTTTAATTTTTGATAAAGCCCAAGGTAAACCACGATCCAATTAAATGTTGAAACCGTTCGACACTAAAATGATCTCCATTTATAAACATAGTGGTATATTGGTCTAAGAATTTGAAATCCAGGCAAATCCACAAGGTAATATTCCCCCCAAGAAAAAACCTTGTCAATGAAGATGGATGCTTGCATGCTATGAACTTCCAACCACATTTCTCCATGGCTGTGAAAACCGAGCCACAAAAGAGTGCGTGTGTTGACATTTACTGAATATTAGTGCATAATTACTAGACTTCCAAATAAGTACTACCGTAACCTGCAGTCCATTTCAGCAGATCTCGCTTTCTAAGAGACGTGTTCTCTTGGGCCGAAAAACTTCTGGGATGGTTTGTTAGAATAGTCTATTTATATATATTATGTCGTCCACAAATTTGAAATGCATTTCGTTGGTGTTGATAGGCATTATATATCTATACGATAATGCACATTAGTATCATATGGTGTCGCCTCTTAGTTCATATCAAAATTACGAAAAGACATATGTTTGTATTCAGGGCATAACAGTAACATGAGCTTGGGAACTGATTTCAAAGTGTGTTCTTCGACAAACCAAGACTTTACCTAATAAACTATAGGATTTAAAGCTATAAAATTTAGTTTTCCTCACTGAATAACCTGAACCAAACTCCAGTTTCCATCTCTTAATCATAGTCCTTATCCCAATTTAATTATCCTTTCCCAAGCCAGCCAGCATTACTGAATACATAACTGTATCTGAGAAAATTTAGAAAATATATGGAAAATTTGGTAGGAGTTAAATTTTAAAGGTAAATTTCATCTTATTAATTATATTTCCAAAATATTAGAAATCTCCATTCGTAAAGAAGTGATTGGACTTCGACCATCAACACCTTTGTCAATGATTGTGTAGTTTGATTACCTAATAGGCACCGATCATTAATTTTAAGCATAACTTAGTCTGTCGAGCTAATTGTAATGTTATATTAACAGAACCTTTAACATGAAAGGATGTGTTGCTGAGGTGCAACTTGCTTCCAATGATTTCGGTGTACTAATATCTGCATAAAAATCTTAACCAATATTTTGTATTACTTAACTACCAGGGTCATTATTTACTTCTACCTAATAATAAAATCATCAATATTACTGTACTAACTCTCCTCTTGAGGTTACCACGAGAAATAATTGTTATAATGATATCAAGGATGCGATATTACTTCTAAAAATCAGTCACTGTGCTCGTAATTGGTGTGTTAACCCAAATAGTTGACTCCAGCCAGATGTTCATAATTTAAAATATTTTTTCATAAATTATATAGATTAAAATTTTCTAAATTATGATTATGAACGAATTATTTTTATAGTAAAATAGAATTAACTTAGATTGTATTATAAAATTATTGTTATTATTATAACTTGCAAAATTATTACTTAAATACTGTATATCAATAGTTGATGATAACCAGAATGAGAGTCTCCAGGACATTTTCCTTTTGATCTCCACGTAATACCTCAGCCATGACCTTAGTGAAGTGATAAAGGCGATCTGCAGGATCCTTCCCATGATTCACTTTGTTGATTGATCATAGTGAGACCATCCCAATTTTATCACGGAAATTTCATCACGGAAGAACAGAGTGTGAAGTAGTTGACAATGAAATAGATTATGGTTATCTCAATTTGTAAATAAGTAAATTAGCAATTATTTTTAAAGGTGTAAAGATACATTAATTAAATATTAGGGAAATTATCTTTACAAAATAATTATTTTTTAAATCTAAAAATTAAATTAATTTAAATCTAATTCCATTTATATTCAACAAAATTTTTTTTTATTTTATATAAATTTTCTAATTACAATTTATATATAAATAATATTAATAAAAAATATATATAAATTAAAATTTAAAAGAAAAAAAAATAACAATAATTTGAACAAATTAATGTGAACCAATTTAGTGTAAAAATGCTATAGTGAATAATTATGGAAATTGTCATTTACCCTCAGTGTCAACTCCTTCCATATTTTCACAAACCTATAACAAACACTCATGTGATATGTTGAATTTAACCAACACTCTCAGTTCTCAGATGTGATATCTTGAATTTATGGTGAATAAACATACTTTCTTTATAGAAAAAATATAAGAATATTTATCATAAAAAAACAAAAATATTTATAAAAATAAAAATAAACACAATAATAATAAATCAAATGATATCTAACTAAAAATTTTATGTGATCTTTATTTTCCAAACTATGAAAGTGAGTCTGAATGAATCCAACTCACTCTACCTTCCCATTTCCAGCTGCCTCAAAAATTAACCATGGATTGACCATGTTGTTTCAAAATACATTACAATAGAGACACTAAATCAGAGTGCTACACCCTACTTTGTAAATGAGGCATGCCTTGCCATAGAAAATCAGTTTGTAAGATAGAGAATCAGTTTGTAAGGATGGTTATGGTTTCCAGAGTGACTAACTTTCTAAACAAATAACTAAGCTACATGGACTGACCATAATGCTCATATCATTGTCAAGCATTCCACTGATCATAATACTTATACAACAAGCACAAATTTTCATATGTACTTGAATCTTCATACTGTGGTCACAATTCAATCCTGGCCAGCATTAGATGAGTGAACCAGATAGCCTCTTTTATTCATTTGCATAATCAGCTAGCCAGATTAATCATTACAAGATGCAAAGTATTTCGACCTCGTCTTAAACCCAAAGGGACGTCATCATCAGCTTCAAGACCATTTTCATGGCCTTGAAAGAAGTAGCTTAGATTTTGGGACTTTTACTTTAGGTTTTTCTCGCTTATGTCCTAGTTCTTGAGTTTTTTTCATTGAGATGTTTTATCAGCATTATTTGGTGTTTTTCAACTCTTAAAACTTCAAGAGTGACTAACTTTCTAAACAAATAACTAAGCAACATGGACTGACCATAATACTCATGCCATTATCAAGCACTGGACTAATCATAATACTTATACTGCAAGCATAGATTTACTTGAATCCTCATACTCTGGTCACAATTCAATCCTCGCAAGAATTAGATGAGTGAACTGGATAGCCATCCTGTATGCATTTGCATAATCAGCTAGCCAGATAGTCATTAAAAGATGCAAAGTATTTCCACCTCGTCTTAAACCGAAAGGGACGTCTTGATCAGCTTCAAGATCTTTTTCATAGTCTTGAAAGTAGTAGCTTAGATTTTGGGATTTTTACTTTAGGTGCTTCTTGCTTATGTCCTAGTTCTTGGGCTTTCTTTCGTTGAGATGCTTTATCAGCATGGTGTTTTTCCAACTCTTTGTTTTAAGAGAGGCTCTGCCTGGGTGGTATTGGTAGTAGTAGAAGATGCTCATGGTAACTTAGGGTTGTTTCAAAAGAAGATTCAAATTCACCAAATAGTGTGGATTCCAACTTTGAAGCCCATGTTGCAGATTTTGGCCTAGCCAAGTGTTTGCAACATTTCAGTGCTTCCGAAAGCATGTCTTCCGTCTCAGGCACCTTTGGGTACATAGCAGCACGTAAACTTTATAGAATTTGTTTTTTAATTTTTGGTTGTGTAATCTACACAAAGTGAATGTATACATCTATTGGCAAGGCGTGCATCTATTTGGTAATGTGATATTGTTATTGAATTTATTCCAGTTGTATGTGATATTGTTGTTGAATTTAATCAAATGTAAATAATGTTTTGTTTTTAAAATGATTATTAATTTCACATTTTCATGTACTTTGACATTCATACTAAATAGTAATAATTGAACTATAGTAAGTGTACACTTTGAGGTTGGACGATGAGGGTGGACGAGAAAAGAAATGTATACATCTTCGGTTTGGTTTTGCTCGAACTTGTTAACAGAGAAAGTCAGTAGGCGATTCTGAATTTGAAGAGGATATGAATATAGCAGGGTGGGTGAAGAAGATAACGAAATCTGCCGAAGAAGAAGTTTGGAAGATTATAGATCTGAAGTTGAGCAATGTTCCTAGGGAGGAAGCGATGCAACGCTGCTCTGTATTAAAATACAAAGTCTCAGCAAACCCCTAATGCGTGAGGCAGTTCATCGTCTAACATACTTTCCAAAGTCTAATGCATCATATGAATTTTCTAGTTTCGATAATCCCACGGAAGGGAATCCAAGAATCCAAACTCCATTGTTGGTCTTGATGCGATGTCTTTGCTCATATAGTTTTGCTGAATTAGTGTTGATTTAGTGATATGCAGAGTTATTTATCAATATGAAAGGTAACCATAATAAATTTGCAACAAAGTTGTATTTATGATCCGTCCTCAAACTTCATGTTGTAACGCAAAGGATGTAAGAATTCAAGCGGTTATGAAGTCATGGAACAAATATTTTTATTACTTAACGTCAACCAAAAAAAATCTCTCACTCTTTCTTAAACATCGCAATTAGTGAAGCATGAGTTCGAGGCTCGCTGGCATTCAAGAATATCTTTAAAGAATCCTTAAGAGATTATAATTAATTTCAATAAACTAAGTTTTGCACATAGATTAAATCTTGAAGAATCTGAGAGACTTTCGAAATGAACGTTAATAAACATATATGATCGAAATAAAATAATTTCAAGTTTGAACATATAGTGAATAAACAACGGAATAGTCTACCCAGGTCCAGGAATTGCTGTGACAGGCAAAACTTGCAGGGCAAAAACATTTCAAAAAATCTTGTAGAAACAGCCTTTGAATCGTGTTTTTGATGATGGAAATGGATTCAGCACCATCAAAAACTTCTGAAACACTTAAAATTTTGATGTTTAACAACTATAACTTGGATTTACAAAAATCTTTTAGAGATTTTCTCTAAATATAATCAGAATTTCCATAACTTCCAGGCAATTCTTCAACTTAATTAGACTAACTCATAAACATATATGATGGAAATAAAATCATTTCAAGTTTAAAGATAAAGTGAATTTAAAGAAATTCAAGTTGCATCTCAAGATAAAATTCTGGTAGGAATTCCATCTACAAAATTCTATAAACTAACATTTAAAAATTAAAATTCTAGTTGCATTTCCCAGACAGACCTGAAAAACTTATTATTTAAAAAACAACTTTACCGGAATGGGCAAAATTGATCCTTGAAAATGCCCTTAAAAGTTATGATTTTACCTATTAATTAAACTATACTAAATTGAACCGTTTAAGACTCAAATTTTAAAAATCAAATTGACACACTATATAAAATATTTAAAATTTTACCTTGTTAAACTGTTGTGTAAATTGGCTTTCAAGAATACCAATACATAGTTTAAGTTAATTGGTTTTCTTTAATTCTCAATTCCCACGCCTAGGAGAATTCAATGCTTCAATTGGAATGAAAAAATGACAATTTTTTTTGTTCGGATCTATTGACTTCCTTGCATAGATGAAGAAAGATAAAAACCTGCGATCCTTCCTGCATCATAAATGTTGAAATATTTGTATTTCCAACAATAAATCAAAGCGTGAAATAACTTAATTTTCCTAATTTCAATGTCTAGAACAAAGTGGTAACAATGGATACTAACAGGTTTGTCAATAAAAACAACGGAACATGGGCAGGGAATGTTAACCCAATCCATGCATTGTCCCGCTGAGACCAACACTCACGCATCCACATGAGACTGGAACAGAGGAAGAATCATGCACAGATAAGCATGGTGCGAATGCAACAAGTGCATGGTAGGGACCAGGGTTCTGCACTTTGGATGGGTTTCTGCATATTCCTGAACCATAAGACAAAACCGAGGCCCTCTCGCAAGATACCCTTGTCAAGACACCAAAGTAAGGTGATGGAACAATTAGCTTTTTAAGACCAGAAGGATATTTCCTAAATAATGGAAATAGATGCTTCCATCCATTCCCTTGTGACAGTATTAACATTATCACCTATGCAATGCCTTTCATCTTGAGTTCTTTCCAGGCCCACCTTGGCAAACATTTTCTTTTATTACATTTGAATTTGTTTTGTGCTCTTTGATAAATTTGTTGATGCTGCTGTTATGGTTCTACCGCGAGCTTGGACTGGTACCCTGCGAATGTCACAAGCATTTATGGAGCTCATCTGAATGCTTCAAGTTACAGTACTCAACATTTTATGTTATGTGTAGAGCTTATTTTTTCTGATTTTTGGTGGCCAAGTCGTCCATGGATACTTCTTCTTTCTTGAGATTTGTGCACTAGATTTTTTATTGTTAACATCCATGTTTTGAATTTGCTGAAATCTTGAGTTATCTTGATTTCCCATTTCGTAAGGCTTTTGTCTATAAAAACCCAAGCCCTACAAATTGTAAGCATTGCAATAGGAAGATAAATAAAAATAAAATATGGGTTCATGGAAATCACGCCAATCCCGGGGTATAAACTATAGACTATAAAGTATAGAAATACGAGCGAATGAAAAGCCCTTAAGTTTCATATGTGGAATCATGGCTTCTCGGGATTGAGAAGAGAAAGTAATTGCCACTACTCAACATATTGTGAAAGCATTGGGAGACACAGAAACCATGACTAATCACGAATGCAGCGTTTGGATTGACTCCTCAGCCATTCTCAAGCTTTCTCTCAGCTTGCGAAACCTCAGACAGGTTAAAAACCCTCATAACATGGCCAGCGTGTAGCTCGAATCAATGATGGAAGGTGGACAAAAAACTAATAACAGTTGTTTTAGCGTGCACCATGATATTCGTGGAGTTGTGAAGGCCCCAATGGAACAAGGATTCCGGCCAGTGTCAACATACCACAACGTTCACATGGATACAACGTTCACATGGATAGATGTCATCGGTGTACATCAGGACATATGACATCCAATAGGCAAAATGGTAGATAGTGTCAAGTGACCAGTTCCAAAAGGAACACTTTCAGTGCAATTAATTTATTAAGTAATTTTGTGTGTACAACATTTATGTCAAATTATGAATTAGCAAATTATGGCAAATTATGAATCAGAATATAGGATTTCTTTGGGATATTTATTCTATTTGTTTTCTATTTACAAATAGTTATCTTCCCTGTGTCTTTATTTTCCTCAATTGTGTCACACAATGTAACGTGGCCAACTTCTTAAATTAGCTTATAACTAATTGTCTCAAAATTTTCTAGTATCCAAGGTTATGTTCTCTTATAGAAACAAGGATCTAGAAAACCTAAGAATGGCATGAAGAAATAGTGTTACCTTTACATCTTCTACCTAGGAACTCTCTCGCATGTTACATGAGGAAGGATGGGAGAATAATGGTCCTTTAATACACCAAAACTATTGGTTTTATGTTTTGTTGTCAAAATTAATACTATATAGTTAAATTGATATTTTTTTGTTTCAGCTTAGTTTATGCCATTGAAATTAAGGATTATATTGCTAGAAATTTTTTATATAGAAGTTGGTAACACTATACACATATAACATACTATGAAATATTTAAACTAAAATTAATATAATATGGAAGAGATTAATATATATCTTTCTTATTTGTAAGATAAAAGAAAATAATTAGTTTATGAAGTTCGTTTACAAAGCACAATTGTATTCATAGTTATATGACAAAGTTTGACAATTCATATTTTCCCAAAAAGGAAACAAAATCTTGTAATTCCATTACGAAGTAGTAACTCTAGTAGAACTTGTTCAAATCACATTTACAAAATGTGCATAGATGATGATGAGCAACCAGGTTGCCTCTACTGCGAATAACCTACAAATTACTCAACCTACAACTTTGTATTCACCCAATTCTAGAATTTTGTGAACTATATAAAATATGTAGTCAAAAAGAGAGTGTGGATTTGGTGCACAACTTCCATGAGAAAATGTTCTCTCACCTTCCAATCCCTTTCCTCTACTTATCCAAGTTAACTATGACTTAACTTATCTAATGGTGCAATGGGCATATCTGTGAGAATTTAAAAACCCAACACGTAGCCTGAAACTCTCTGTTATAGGTGTTGTGAAATGATTTTTCAGCAATGTTACAAAGTCATGTAGGCATTATGAAATGTTTTCGTAGCGCTCCAAAAAAACTATATTTTGAATTTCGGGAAGCTAAAATGACTCATCTCTACTCCTAAATGATTATCCACTTCCTTAACATACTCCTTAACACAATGAGTGATTTCATACACCTTTCTTCATCATATCTCCAAGGCTAACTCAAATTTACTATATAGGGACAAATCTAAAAAGATTTTCACAACATTCCAAAACATGGTGATCTGTTTTCTTTTATGACAATGGTCAATCACTAAAAAAAATTCATGCGGCCACTATTCCAAGACTCAACCACACATTCTTCTACAACCTTTATGTTAGGAATCCCAAAAAGATAAATGGGCAATCACACCATACAATTTTCCCATAGAAAAGAGTGAGGGGGGCGTCTTGATGGCATTTTCAAAATAGAATGTATGTTCTACTGTAACAACACTTAGTCGTTGTAAATCTCACAAAACCACTATGTTAGAACATAGGGAACACTTTCCCATGGGGATTTGAACCAAAATATAAAAAAATCATGCAAAACTACAAAATAGTTGAGGCTACAATATTCAAGTTTCCTTTCAATATGAAGATAACATAGAATACACTAACACCAACAACACATCAACAATAGGTACTCAACTATCCATGACAATATATGGCTCAATAATAGTATACCATCAATACATAACATCGACAACCACTATGCTTCTGATCACATAACATAAATTGACTCAACAAGTGCAGACAATCAACTTCATTAACAATAGTTAGGCAAAGAAGTTAAAAAAAACACTGAGGCATATAAATAACTACAACATGCCTAAATAGTAACATGTCTCCACCTTGCTATATGATACCTCACCAAACTTTCTCCTCAATTCAGTCTTTTAGCATCGTCCAAGTCCTCTTCCTTGGAACCCTTCAAGCACTCCTTGCTCTAGGCTACCACAAATCTCCTCACCTTCCTCTATTGTCACCTGCACAGTGAAAATTAAAAAATCTTACCATATCTCTAATCAACTTGTACCTTCCTATACTGATTATGTTGCGAACTATGACCTTTACTTGTTGTTGAACTATTCAAACTTGTCAATCCATTGTTGAAAATTTCTTAAGAATCATAGATTGTTTCTTCATACCACCAACTATACCTTCTGCTTTCCTCATTATCATCCACAAATATGTGTTCATCACCCTTATGTTTTTCTCCCATGGCTACAACTTAACTCCCTTGAGATTTTCCTTCAACTGAGCATTTTATCTCTATCTCAAATTCACCTACAAAAGACTCAATTTTACTTTATTCTAGAGATTTACTTTATTCTAGAGACTTCATCTGTAACCCTAGTCTTCCTCATCTTTTTGTTGCAGTCCTCTCATCATATCTAGTTGTAATTTGATTTCAGCTACCTCTCTATAAGGTTTTTATTGATTTGATCTATTATGTATCCTCTCTAAACTTTTACTATAAATCTTAGTAGCCACAAATTTCCTTCCTCTATGAGCTCCTCTCCGCTCACTGTGAATTGCACACAAGCCAATACAGCAAGCTAAATCAATCAATGTGTTTGTAAATACCATACTAAGATCTTCCATGCCTAGTATTCTCATAGTATTTCTATTGAGTCCTTCCTCTAGAATATTCGTTTGAGAACTTTGTGCTCTTATGACTTCTCCATGCAATTTACTCATCTTCTTCCTCTAAGAACTTTGTTTTTCTCCCTCATTTTCTACTACAAGGTTCCTTTCCATTATCCTAAACCACAAATATTCATCACTATGACTCGTAATCAATAATTAATCCATAATTAATTGAAGGAAAAATACCATTACCTCATTGTTCAATCTTTACTTGAACACACAACTACTACTACAAAATTCCTTTTACTCCTGTCATACCTCTGTTGATGCAGGTCTTCCTATTCTTTAAATCAAGACCATTATTCGTCTCGATTTCTCATTAGTCAACCATAACTCTGGTCCTCTTGACTTTCTTGTAGCAACTATTTCACATGACTAAGTTCTTCTCTAACTCAACAATCCCCTTCTCAAATTATTTGTGCCTTATTCATTTCATTCCACCCTCTTTAGCACTTTTCTTCTTCTACTTCTGACTTTCCTCTAAAACCCTACTATGACCAATATCATCCATCTTCATCTCTTCCTCTTGTGAACTCTCCTTGTCCATTACCAAGCTACAAGAAGCCCTTATTTTCTTTGTAATAAGTTTGATACTTGTCACCCATACTAATACGTCCTCCTCGTATCTTCTCTTCACTAGGTTCATTGTGGTGTAACCTATTCTTGAGCACTATTGTGCCTTAACTTTAAAAGTTGTTGGATATTGCATATTCAACTGCTCACTCTTCTTAATTTTCAAAAAAATTACTTTGTTGTTGGGTTTTGTCACCATTTCATCATCTAAGAGCTTTTCATTCTCCTTCTCCTTTAACATAGCTTACTTTCTACATTGGTTGTTACTAACTCAGTCCTGTGGTCATTAGATAAAAATATCGAACTCAAACATGAAAACCTCAGTCCAGTGGGGCTGGTAACTCTTTTCAAGATTCCATGAGGTGATTAGGAACATAGTTTAAGACTGAAAATCATCAAAAAAATTTCAAGCTTAGAGTAGCAAAAAAGAAGGAACAAGAAATGCAAATATTTATAAAAAAATACCAATTAATACATGTGTAAGCTTGCATATTTTCCTCAGGTAGATGACTAGAACCATGGTAGCAAAGTTATAGGTGCAAGGAAGGCCAAATGGCCATTGGAAAAGAAAATGTACGCAATGATTTCTCCCAAAACCCAAGGTGACGCTCTGTGAACCGGAAAAAATAAAAAATCGTAGAATAAACTTGGGGAAACAAGGGTATATGGTTAGGGTTGCCTCATTCAATTCTTCAATTTTAGATAGACTCGAGTTGATCTCCACCATTGAAAAGAACTAGCTTCCATTTTCACATGGTCTTCATGTGGGGAGGAGCCTCGTGGCCATTATGAAGCTTCCAAGTGTAAGCACGTGGCAACCATAGAACTTGAGGACACCAAAATATCCCACATACATGCCATTACTTAAGAACAAGGGTAATATAAGTCTTGGAGTATGAGAGGTAGATCTAAAATTGTTATATGACATGTGCTCAAGATAAAGTTGGAGTGGGCCACATCTATATATATATATTATATATATATATATATATATATATATATATATATATATACATATATATATATATATATATATATGTATACATATTTATAATATATGTATGATGTAATATATATATAATATATATATATATAACTATATATATCTGTGGTGGGTGTGTATGAAATATATATATATATATATAATATATATATATATATATATATAATATATATATAATATATAATATATATAATATATATATATTATCAAGTACAATAAGCCTTATGTTGATTAATATAAACTGTTATAGGTATATACGTCAACTTATGGAAAACAAATGATATTAAGGGTAAAATATGGTTACAAATAGAACACAATTTTACACCAAATGAATACTGATTCAAAAAAGGGGTAAATTATGATATCTCGTCATTGAAGACATGCATTTTTTAGATGGACATAACCATGAGAAATATTTTTAGTTGACTAAATATAGCAAAGAATTTTATTTATGAAAATAAGGTATGTGACAAGTGGTATCAGAGTTGTAGGTTCAAAATTGGGCCTATGGTAAACTATTGCAAGAGATAACATATATAGAACTTTATATATTATTATGAATACAAACTAATGTGAGTTATGTATTGACAATATAACATAGAAGTAAGTCAAAATTACAAGGCAAGATGGCAGAACCTTCAAATCCACTTCTTATGGAAGGAGAAGGGATTTGTGTGGAGTTGGGGGGAGAAAATACCCCTCGATCATCTCCATTCTTAGGGATTATGAGAAATTTACAACAAGAATTGGCCAATATGAGAATGAGTCATGAACGGTTTCTAAAGGCCAATGACAAAAAATAAAATTTAATAAGAGACTTTGAAAAGTTAGGTCATAAGCTCATGCAGACAGATGGCGATGGAGATAAGGTAGGCTCCATGATGAGGAAAATTATAAATTAGAAGCATACAAGTCTGAAAGTGGAAATGAATCTCGTAAAACATATCCAAATTAACAAAAATTGAAGAAGAAAAAGAGAATGGAGTTACAGGGTGATTCAAAAAAAAATCCTCTTCATTTCGTGGAAAAAGGGAAGAGGATGCAAAAACATGGCCTATCAATATGAAAAAGTACTTACAAGTCTATGAGTAAGCTAGAAATTTCAAGGCTAGAATGGAAATCTATTAGTTATAGGGGAAAGTTGCTCTTAGGTGGGAGGAGGTCAAAATAGTGCATAATTTGGAAGAGAAGACAATATCTTGGAAAGAGTTCTAGAAACAATTCAAGTATAAATACTTAAATGAATCTACTATGATGATCGGGTAAAAGAGTTCCATGATTTAAGGTTGGGACAACTTACCATGGATGAGCTAGTAGCTAAATTCACTAATTTACTACGTCATGTCCCCTAGATCAAGGAAGAGAAAGCCAAAGTAAAAATATTTTTAAACATCTTACTAGTCTCTTATAGTTAAAGGATTGAGTTCAACAATCCTAAAACAATGGACTAAGAACTGAGGAAAGCAAGACTATGCTATCAATAATTTTAAAATAGAGGAGAAGGCTCAAAATATTGGAAAAGTATTTCAACCCTGAATACTTCAACAGAATGAAGTATATAAATAAAATTTACAAAAATATTACAATAAATGCTTTAGTGACATGACATTATATTATTAACTTAGAACTAACAGAAAGGAAATAATGTGATTAAAAGGAATGCATCAGTTGAAGTGATCTGAACATCTGGCCCTGCTTTAGAGGAGAACAACTGCTGAGTGGCTACTATTCGGGTGTTGCACTGGTGAAGCTGATCTATCTTTTTAATCCTAGAATTCAAACAAATTTTCCCACCCCTCTTATTATAGAATAGTAATCTTTATCACCTTATGATAGATCTCATCTACCTCAATATACCAAGCAAAAGTGGTTTTTGCTGCAAAAATGTGTTTTATCTCATGTTGGACAAAAATTATGTTGTTGATAGCTTCCTAAAAAGCTCTCCCTATCATAGAACCTTTGATGCTGGAAGACTTAGTTGTATCCTTCACAATGTCCTAAAGCTTCTTCATGTAGTCTTCTCTGGTCATTAATTTGTCATTGATCACAAATAAGGAAGGCAAACCTTTATTTTTCAATGCATCTATTTTAGTAAAAAACGTGTTAACTGCTACCTCTAGAGTGTGACACTTCTCTGTTAGTTGTACAACCAAGTTCTTCTTTTTAAGAAATTTCTTTACCTCGAGAATGGTTTATGTTCTTTCATCTACTCCTAGATCATCTAGCTCATATCTATTTTTGGAAGTGAGGAACTTTATGATGATGTTGGCTATAGAAGCCATTTCTCCTAATTCAACATTGATAGTAGAAATAGCTTGCTTGGCTTTCTCCATCAATTCCTTCTCCTCAAATATTATCAGGATACATGGTCTGATTTCATCTATTGCTTCAATGATATTGTTCCAGATGATTTCTTTAACATAGGTCAGTGTGTAGCCAATATACGATTTAATTGCTAACTTCTTCCATGCCTCTATCTAATTTTGAGCTCTTTGTAGTTCTGCTGCATGAAAAGTCTCAGTCTTCCTTCGATGATCTTGTAGAAGTTTCACTTGATCTTGAAACTTTTTGATCTCTTCAGTCTTGAGAGATATGTTTTGTACTGCATTTGCTAACTGATCTTCAACATCCGTTTTACTTTTCGTAGAAGATATGGTTGTAGGAATAATTGTGATAGGGAGTGTTTCCAAAGGGAGAATAGACATTTTGGGAGCTTTCTCCTTCTCTTTAATCAACTTTTCCATTTCTTTCTCCATTTGTTTCAACTGTGCACTCTGCTCCATGATGAGCTTCATCATATCTTCCTTTTGTAACTTTGTTTCATCAATATATTTGGTGAGAGGAGCTTCTGTGGCTCGTAATTTTAACTTCTTCCTCAATGCTGCTACATATAAATTAATTTTCTTTATAATCTCTTCTGCAACATTGATGTTTGAAGGGTCATAACTCATTTTGATCACCAAGTCCTCCAGAGTTTTGATCCTGGTTTCCTTGGAAAGCACAGAGACCTTCTCCATCTTTAGCTATGATTAGATATTTGCTAATGTAACTTGCAGTTTAGAAAAACTCATAGCAGTGTTAATGACAGTGGAAAATATCATTTTCCCTAGTCTGCTTATGCATATCCATTTGTTCAATAGGATGCATATCTTTTACATCAAACACAAATGTTGTTTTCTTGTAGTCTGATGCTGCCTTGAGCTAGGGAACCTGTGCCTAGAGGAATTCCATTTGCATTTTCCCTTTCTCTAAATCAAAGGCTAATAGCAACCTTCTTTGAGCACTAGAATTTTGCTTACAGAACTGATAGTAGGTGTTAATATTTCAGGCCTCATTCCTTACTTTTATGTCCTTGAAAATGTCCATTATACTTTTCTCTGTCTCCCCTATAATAGATGTGTTGGTGTGCATAATTTTTTGTTCTGCTTGTGAAGTCGTGGAGGTGGTGGGAGACAATGTGGTATCATGACCCACTAATGAGGAAACAAGTGGCTCATTAGTGGTGATAATGTTCTCCTGCTCTGAATCTTTGCTGAGGCTTAGTTTGGAACTAAGCTTGGACTTCTTCCTATACATAATCTTGAATCCTTCACTGAAAATTTCAGTCCCTGAAGGGGAATCTTCTTCTCTGGTTCTCTTGGCTATTTTCTCCTGCATGGTAGGAGTCTGTATTGTACAAGATGATACCATGTGCTCTTATGCCTCTTGTATGGTATTCTCAACCCATTCTAGCTGATTTTTGTACTTTATCTCTAGTCTGGCTGCGTGAAAATAAGAAATAGATTTGGTTTCTACTCTTAATTTAGAAATGATCCCTAATGAATCATATGATCGGGTGAAGTTAAGGCTGAACTGCATTTCCATTAATATCTTATATGCTTCTTCCCTTGCTGCCCTATTGTTGCAAATGAATGGTTCAATCTGTGTTTTGATTTTGAAGTGGGACTTCTTCTTGACAGCAACAAAGTGGATCTCATCCATATTTAGCATCTTCTTTATGTACTCTAGACCAAAAACCCTCATTGGGAGGAATTTAGGCAGCTTGTAAGGTACAAGCTCACATCCAAATAGCATTAATTCTATATAGTTTTGGTAGAGGTACCAATCCCCTCTCTAAACTTGGTTTGATATCTGCAACACCTTTCTAATTTTCTCAATGATCCTCGGTTCTATCTTGCTACTGAGGAGTTTGATTGTTGGATGCACAAACATCTTTATGAACTATTTATATGTGTATTGTTTATATTCCTTCATCACTAGAGTAGTCCAAAAGATGACTGACTACTAGTTTCCTTTTTCATACAAATTTTGTAAAATAAGGTTAATGTTGTCTCCCTGAAATTATAAGAACATATAAACTAGCATAGAGGCTTACTTCAATACCTCCTCAGTTGGGAATTTTATAAGTTGTTGATGAATTGAATTTGGAAGAAATTGGCTAAAGTTAAACATCATGGACATCTTAGAATCAGTAGAGAAAATGTACAAAAATCCTATGATAGCCTCATCTACCCACTGATCTGAGTAGTAGCCAAGGAGGTAGGAGACAAGTACGATAATTTTTTTGGCTCTCTCAAGGAAAATAAGGGAGGGATAGGGAGGATTTTTCTTTGGATATGGGGCATCTTCTATCAAGAATAGCTCAAGGGTTTTGGCCCTCTTGGGAAAGTCCAGTTGCTGGTACAGTTCAACAAGTGCTTCATAGGAAAAGGGGGTGGCATTCTCTACTATGGGAGCTTGCATCATCTGATCTACTGCTTGAGGAGTAATAGTAAAAAAAATTTCTCCATTGGGGGTAACTGTGGCCCTTTGTCTTGGAAAATAATATGCATGACACTTCCTAAAAAATTTTGGGGTGATGTAGTTACGAGGAAAAATGTAGTGGGGTAAATTGGACTCCCACAACTAAATGTCATCAAATTTGTCAATGTATCTGTCTTCAAGCTAACAATACATATCAAAGAGGTCAAATACCCATAGAGTTTCATGTATTTTAAGGTCTATGTCAGCCAAAGGGATGTGGTGAAAGTCAATGGGAGGATAGATCATAGGATTGACAGGTTCCTCTGGTCCCTTGCCTTTGGAGGCATCTTCGAATAAAGCTAAGGACAGGAGTGAGAATTGGATTTGAGGTTTCAATACAAAGAGAGGAGTCAGGATGTGGGGGCAAGGAAAGAGCCAATAAGCTGAAAATGATTGAGAAGACAATGTCACTAGTGGGTGAAAACGTCACAGTTTAGCCCAAAAAACATGTAACAAAGCAATAACAGTGACAGTGCATGAATTCAATAACCAATTAATGAATGAAAGGGAGGTTTATATAACAGTTTGGTTTTTTCATTGAAGGTGGCGTGGGTCCATTGGATTAATTGCTAAACCATTTACTGCTCAACGGATTAATTCTGGAGGAAGTGAATGTAATTTGTGGAGTTAACAGGTGAACAACATGGTGGAAGATGAGTGGCGGGAGTGTAAAGGGTAGGAGAGTAGTATCGAAAGTGAGCGAAATAACTTTTCGGAGAGGGTGGGGGTGGGGCAGTGGTTAGCAGTTTTTCCTAGGGTGGTTTGAAAAGCTATGGTGTTGACATGTAGGGACGGGTGCAGTTTTGTATACCACCCATTTTGGACCCCACCCCCCTCCCCGACGACAAAGTTCAGATGGTGAGGGGGGGCCAAAATTAGAGGTGGAGGAGAGTTAACATGATGTGATGGGACACACCCAGTGGGGCCGACAGGAATTATTTTACTATAGATGGGAATATTTGTGATGTATGAGAGGGGTTTTAAAACTTAGGAATTAGTGGGTGGAGGGCATATGAGCGGAGGGGTGATTTTGGGATTTAAAACATAGGAATAGGGATTAATACCAAAATTAATTGATATATAAAACCTTAGAGAAAAACCTTTAGTCCTTTGCCTTTTCTTCTGCACATGAAAACAATTCTTGACTTTTCCCAATGTGGCACATTTTGACTAGGAGCCTATGTGTTTATAAAAATATGAAATTAAATGAAGCCATTCTTTTCTTTTTGCTTCCCTAACATTTTATTTTCCTTTTTCCTTCTTTGTTTGGGGCAGCTAACACCTATCATTTTATTGATATGGATGCCTATAAAACATTAAATTGGCCTAACATTTTAACTTTTCTTTCTTTTGCATCCATATCCTAACTTAACATTTTAAAATTACTTTTGACTAATATACTAACTTATAAAAACCAAATAATGTGACAAAATCGACTCCAGTTGGGGACTGATCCCCCCTATGGGATGCAGAGAACAAGAAGATCTAAGTGCCTTCTCCTCAGGCTATGGAGTCTTTGCTGAAACAGATACTCACTTGCAATTTTTTCAAAAATAAAATAAACTCCCTGAATATTTACAAATGATGAATGAATGAAGGAAAAATTAATACTAAATATAATGTTTCAAGTATTTGCCATTGACTAACAATGACGAATACTCTCCTTCCAAATTCTGTAGGATGAATGTGTTGTTATCTTTGACTTCTGCAATTCTAAATAGACCAAACCATAGGTTGTCATATTTTTCATGCTTTCCTTTATCTTCTCTCCTAGTACCCCATCTAAGCACTAGGTCACTTTTCTCGAAATTTGTTTCTCTAGCCTTTCTGTCAAATAATTCTTTCATGTTATTTTTGTATTTCCTTAGCTTGTATTGAATTTCATCCCTCTCTTCATTCAACTTAATAACTTGATTAATCCTTCTTTAGAAATCATATTTTTCTTCATAGTATTCCTGAAGGAATCTCATATTAGGTAAAGCTAAATGAGTAGGAAAAACTCCTTCCTTCCCATAAACTAATTAGAAAGGATATTTGCCTATTGATGTCTTAGGAGAAACTCTATTTGCCCAAATTTCATGGATTAGATGGTTGTCCCAACTCTTTTTATGGTATTCAAGAGTCTTCTTAATGACCTTAACTAACCTCTTGTTGGAAGACTCTGCTAGCCCATTTCCTTGTGGATAGTATGGTGTATAATGGTGTAATAGTATTGAATACTTTTGAGAGAACTCAATCATTTTAATACTATTGAAATATGTTACATTATCTGTAACAATATGTTGAGGACATCCAAATCTTGATAAGATTTTTTCTTCAAGGAATTTAATCACAACAGTATTAGTTGCATTTTTAACAGGTATGGTTTCTACCCACTTGGTAAAATAGTCCGTAGTAGTTAAAATCCATCTGTGTTGATTACTTGATTGTGGACGAATTTCCACTATAAAGTCCAACTCCCATTGTAGAAAAGGAGCATGAAGTAATACTGGAACCAAGGGAAGTGTTGACTTTTTTTGTTTTCCTACAAATAATTGGCATGGTATGCAACTCCTTACTCTTTCTCCAACTTCTTTAAAAAGGTGACAGCCAATAGAAACCTACTTTTAAAATTTGGTAGGTTGTTGCTCTCCAGGCATAGTGTCCACCACAAAACCTTGCATGAAACTAATCTGTAATTCCCTAGGTTTCATTTTCAGTCAAGAAAAGAATAAGGATGTTAAGAGGGTCTTTCCAGTATAGATTAGCATTGATAATGCATATTTTGCTGCTTTAAGCTTCGAGGTCTTGCACTGCTTCAAGTTAAGATTAGCTGGACATTGAAAATCCCTAAGAAACTATACAATATTAAAGTACCAACCATAGAGTAGATCTTTCTAATATATGTGAACAAGAATGGATTGATCTAAAGAAAGAGGGTTTTGTGGATTCTCCTCATATATTAAGGAAGGTTCTTGTGGATTCTCCCCTGTTGAAATTTCAGAAACAAGACTTATCCCCAATACTTTGCTATTGGACTCAGTTAACAAGTTGGCCAAGCCTTGCCTTCTACTAGTTTTTTGGTCTTAATTTCAAGGTAAAATTCAAGGATTTTAGCAATCCATCTCCCACTTCTTCCATCAGTGGTAGGCTGGGTCAAAACAGTTTTAACAACATGATTAGGGACATAAGCTATAATGTGTAAATGCGAGACATAAGTTCTAAAGGCTTTGAGGGCTTGAATTAAGGCATCAACTTGTTTTTCAATAATATTATACCTAAGTTCAGTATCCCTCATAACTTTGGAAAAGAAGGCTATAGGGTGGTCACCACCGTCAGTGTTCTTCTGTAGAAGTACAATAGCTAAGGTTGTCTCTGATGCAAAAGAAAATATTGTAAAAGGTGAATAATAATCAAGGTTAGCTAATGTATGGGCCTCAGATATTGCCTTTTTGATCTAGTCAAAAGCATATCTAGTAGAAACTATCCATTTCACTTCATTTTTTTTCCTTAGCATATCATTTATATCCTTAACTATCACTGCATAATTAGGGATGAACCTTCTGAGAAAATTAATTTTTCCAATGAACGTTTGTATCTCTTTCTTATTATGTGGTAGAGATAAGGTCTAGATAGTTGAAACTCTCTTTGGGTCAATTATAACTCCCTCCTTGGAGATTATATGCCCTAGTAATTTCCCTTCCTTTACAACAAATAAAGATTTCTTCAGATTGATGGATATGCCAAATTTCCTGCACCTGTCAAAAACCTTGATCAAGTCTTTTAAATGATTTTCATTAGAATCGGAGAAAATAGTTAAATCATCTAAATAAATGATAGTAAATTCTTACGTTTTACCTACAAATGATAGATCCATGGCTCTGTGGAAAGTGGCTCCAGCATTGGTTAACCAAAATGGCATTCTAGCATACATAATTGTAGCCCAAGGTGTGCTGAAAGAAATTTTGTCTTGGTCAGCTTAGCTTACCATGACCTAGTTGTAACTAGAAAATCCATCTAGCATGGAAATCCTATTTTCACCTGAAACTTTCTGAAGTAGATGATCCATTTTGGGCAATGGATAGTTATCCTTTAAAGATGATTTTTTCATATTTCTGAAGTTTACACATAGCTTAATATCACAATTTTTGCTTCTAACTGGAACTGGGTTGGCTACCCAATTAAAATACCTTAAAGGTACTATGATGTGGGCATCAAGCAGATTTTTAAGTTCTTTCTCAATGGTTGGAAGTAGTATGGGGTTGATTCTTCTTAGTTTTTGTTGAAAGGGTTTCATCCTCTGGTTTCGAAGGACTCTTATGTTCAATCAAATATGTATCATAAGTTTTTAACTCATTATAAGAGTAGGCAAAAACATCTTTGTAACTTTTAAGGAGATTAAAGTATTTGATTTTCAGATCCAAAGGCAAGGTTGGTGACAATTTAATATTTCTCACATCATTCAAAGTCCCAATATTGCATTCTTCCATTTCCTCTTCAGGTGAGTTAAACAAGGGGTTTTTTGAGACATCATTATTATCGAATACTTTTTCCAATGGAACTAATCCTTTAGGAATACAATTATTAGATAATTGGTTGATATCATGATCAATAATTTTAGGATTGAATGAAGTTTCTAGATTTAGATGATTTGATTCTTGAACATCATTTTGATATTCTTCAATTTGAATATTTGAGAATTCATCAATGACTTGAAGGAAAGATTTTACTTTTTCTTCATCTTCAAAAATCTGCCAATTTTTAAGGTTATTGGGAACTGATAGTCTATAATTGACTTGAATTTGGTATTCTAACAATACTGGCTCATGGATTTTGAAACAGCTTACTAAGACAGCTAGTGAGTCAGCATGCATCTTTTTATCTCTGGGAATAGTAGTTACATTAAATCCTTGAAAGAAATTCTAAATTATGTCCCAAGCTTCATTTCCATAGGACCTAAGCCTTGGGTATTTCATTTGACACATATTTCTAACCTGTTTCACTATAAGCTCAGAATTAGAAAAGACACTAACATTTTGAACCTTTAGACTCCTAGCTAGCTCAAGACCAAGAAGAAAAGGCCTCATGCTCAACCACATTATCGGTAACCTCAAATTCAAGTTTACATGACTGGGTTATGTTTTGTTTATTTGGTGAAATTAAAACAATTCGTGCTCGTGCTCCTTTTGAGCAAGAGTCATCAAATTAAAGTTTCCATATATCTGATTCTACAACCTTAGGTTTGGAAACTATATTTTCAATGGCATGTTGAGTGTTTAATGGATTTTGTGAAGATAATTGAAAGAAACCAAAATCTTGATCTCCTGCATAGATAGGGTGGTTTTTTTCTTGATCAGACCTATAAACAGTATGAAGGAATCTCACTTCCGTATGTAATGTTAAATGTTCACCTCCATAGACTTGAATAGTAGCAAAAGACATGTTCATCTGAAGTGATCCTCCATGTTTAGCACAACATGATCTAGATAGAAGCATGCCAAACTTGGCAGGAATATTAGTGACAACTATGTCTAAAACTATACTCTTGACAGGTATTTGAGCTAAGGTCACAACTAGGTCTTTGATCAGTCCTAGGCATGGTACTTTACTTGAATCAAAGGTGTAAATATCATGATAAGAATAGGTAACCCGTAAGTAAAGTTGGTCCATAATTACCTTTGGCATAAGGTTATGAGAAGCTCCAAAATCCAGCAGTCAATTATACGAAAGAAAGTCATGACCTTTTAAAGTTATATAAAATGGTGGAACAATTTCATCAATCATTCCAGAATTAGGGCCAAACACTACTAAGGGATTTTCATCTTGCAAACTAATCACATCTCCCTCAACATATACACTAGAGGACTGTATCCATTTAGACATTTTATTTTTATAGCCAGGGTTTTTGGAAAATTTAGCTAAAGGTATAGGAGTGTTGACCCTTTCCAATTCCTTTTCAATATTAAAAGTTGTCAAAATAGTCTTGTCAGATGAAAAGGTTTCAGTTGATGACTCTGTAGTCTGAGGTGTTGGAGTTTGTGTTTGAATGGATTTTACTGCAATTTCAATTATAGCGGTAGATTTTGAAGGTCTCCCAGGACGTGACCTAGGTCTCAGATCATACCTCGTATTCAATTCTCCAATAAGAAATTCAAAGAATACTAGGTATTTTCAATGTTGAGCATCTCCTTGTTCTTGTTCAAAAGACTGAAGTTAAGATGAAGGAACTATTTCCATTTGTGTTGTTGAAGAATCAATATTATTGATATCATCAGTAATTAAAGGTCCTATATCCTACTTGTTGATCATCAATTAACAAAGGTGGTTGAACATTTTGATGAGAGCCTAGTCTCTGGAGAATCTGCATTTGAGGAGTTCTTCGGAATTAAGTTTGAGCTTCAGGTGTGACAGTAGTTTGCTGAGTAGTTAGGTTTTGTTTCAATTTTAGAAATCATATTATAAAGTCTTATGAGTAAATAAGTAATCTAATCAATTTTTTTATCTTAAGTTTTTATTTGGAAGAAGATGAGTCATCAACGCTAGCTTTTAGTTTTCTTTCTTCTTTCTCTGCTTTAGCTTTAAGTTTGCCATAAGTTGACCTATTAGCTTCTACCTCTATATAATTTGTCAGCATGTCTTATAATGTATTAGAAACCCTTTCCCTTAGCATGACTACAAAGTGATCTTCAAATGCTTTGGAAAATATGACCTTTGCAGCTGCTACTAGTGGTTTACAATCAACTAGCATTTTGTGATAGAGTTTGTTAAATGCTTTGATGAATTCAACAACTGGTTCACTAGGGTTTCTCTTCAATTATTCAAATTTGGTGAGAAAGTAAACAAGATCTTTATTTACCCCCCATTGTTTTTTGAAGATAGTTAAGCTCATTCCATGTTCTAATAGAGTCAGCTCTAAGTTTCCCAAACCATATTTTAACATTTCCTTATAAAGACTGTACAAATAATCTCATATAAACATCTTCCTGCTCTATGTTCATATTGTCAGTAAAATATAGGAAAGTTGATACATGATCATCTACTGAGGGACCTGTTTCTCCATTAAATCTTGGTAAATGTTTTAGATATCCATCAAGAAAATTTTCCAGTTTGCAGGAAAAACTAGAGTAGCATACCTTGCTTGCAAAATGAGTCAAAAAGCCATAACAACATGAGGAGTATGGGGTGACTGAGTGGATGATGGTGAGGAAGAGGAGGATGAGGAAGATAAAGACGAAGGAGATGAAGATGAATTGGTAGGGGTATTAGTATGGGGAGGGGAGAAAGAGGGAGGAGACCTCTTCGATAATTTCAAAGGGGTTTGAATAACAACCTTCTGAACTCCTGGTCGAAAGTCTTCCTTATTATCACACAAAGGATTCGAATAGACAGAAAATGTCTCTTCAAGATTAGTAGAGGTTGATGGAATGAAATAAGGAGGTGGATTAATAAAATCTTGAGGCTTGAATTCAGGTAAATGTAAAGCCAATTCTCCCTCAGATGAATGTGATTTGATAGGAATGGATGGGACTTGATATGACTCAAGTGATTGTATTGAAAATGCTGATGGAAGATCTACTCCTCTAGAATGGAGTTCAGAAACCCTAGGAGGTAGCTCATTCTAATAAGGATGGGCTGACACAGATGAAAAAGGATCAAGAGGTGAGATTTCTTCAGGGTGCAAAGTTGAAGAACAAGAAGGGGTTCTACGTCTTCTCCTTGAAGATGCTCCCCTAATAAGTATTTCTAGTTCTGGTATAGGATTAACAATCTCAAAATTAGAACATGATCTAGTGTGCTTAAAAGGAGAAAGTTTGGATAGCTGGAATCACCAAGTGAAAGATTTTGACCTATAACCTTATCCTTTATTCACCTTAAATGAAAGGAAGAATTGTTGCTTGAAGGAAAATTTAGCTTTCAATCCTTCCCTCCTTGGCAACAACGCCAATCTGATGTTGTCATTTGAGATAACCTAAAGTCAACTGGTTATGCCAAAGCATCTAGAATTTTTTGTTGTTTTAAATGATTGGATGGCTAGTGAACTATTTATAAAAAGTTCTTTAAACTTAGATAGATTCTTAATAAAATAAAATGTTCTTTACATGCACATGGTTATTTTAATTTTAGTGGGATGAATAAGTAGGATATGGAGAAGTATAACTGATTTAATATTGAAACTAAGTATTTAACCATTTATAAGTAGAAATGAAGAAATAAATATTTTTTTAATCAATGAAATATAAAGAGACTATCACAGAAATCTAGTGCAATTTATACTCAAAGAGGAATTTACAACAACAAATAATAATGTAAATTTGTCTCTTATTTAAATTACAACTTCACACAGGATCTAAAATGAAACCAAAATTCAATTAAATTTTAAATCGGATAACTGTAAAAGACATGATTTGTATGAAGAAGGCATAATGAATAAACAAGATGAAATACAACTCACTGAGAGACACACCATATGAGGCAAATCCGTAATCTTTTATGATGTCAAAAACACTCCAACTTAGTAAAAATCTACTTCATAGCTTGTTCAAGGGTTCAACCCCAAATACTTTGATAGAATGAAGTATTTAAACAAAATTTACAAAAACATTACAATAAATGCCTGAGTGAGATGACATTCTATTATTAACTTAGAACTAACATAAAATAAATAGTGTGATTAAAATGAATGCATCGGTTGATGTGATCTAAGCATCTGGCCCTGCTTTGCAGAAGAACAGTTGCTGAGTGGCTACTATTCAGGTGTTGGGGTAGTAAAGATGATCTATCTTTTAATCCTAGAATTCAAACAACTTTTCCCACTGCTCGTCTTCTAGAATAGTAATATTTGTCACCTTGCGATAGATCTCATCTACCTTAGTATATTGAGCAAAAGTTTGTTTTACTGCAAAAATGTGTTTTATCTCGTGTTGGATAAAACTTATGTTGCTAATAGCTTCATAAAAATCTCTCCCTATCACAGAACCTTTGATGTTGGAAGACTTAGATCTATCCTTGGAAATGTCCTGAAGCTTCTTCATGTAGTCTTCCCTGGTAATTAATTTGTCATTGATCACAAATAAGGAAGGCATATGTTTCTTTTTTAATGCATCTATTCTAGTGAAAAACCTATTAACTGCTACCTCCAGAGTGTCATACTTCTCTATTTGTTGTAAAACCAAGCTCTTCTTTGTTAGAACTTTATTTACCTCCAAAATGGTTTTTGTTCTATCATCTACTCCTAGATTATCTAGCTAGTATATTTTTTTGGAATTGAGGAACTTTATGATCTTGTTGGCTGTAGCAAGAATTTCTCCCAATTCAGCATTGATAGTAGAAATAGTTTGCTTGGCTTTCTCCATCAATTCCTTCTGGTCAAATATTATCTGGATCATGGCCATATTTCATCTATTTCTTCAATGATATTGTTCCAGATGATTTCTTTAATATGGGCTAGTGAATAGCTAATAGAAGATTCACTTGTTGACTTCTTCCGTGCCTCTATCTAATTTTGAGCTATGTATAGCTCTGTTGCATGAAAATTCTCAGTCTTCATTTGATGATCTTGTAGAAGTTTCACTCAATCCTACAACTTTTTGATCTCTTTAGTTGAGAGAGACATGTTTTGTACTCCATTTTCCAACTGATCTACATCATCCCTCGTGCTTGTCATAGAAGATATAGATGTAGGAATAGTTGTGATGGTGAATGCTTCCAAAGGGACAATAGTCATTTTGTGAGCTCTCTCCTTATCTTTAATGAACTTTTCCATTTATGTCTCCATGTGCTTCAACTGTGCACTCTTCTCCATGATGAGATTCATCATATCTGCCTTTTGTTTCTCTGTTTCGTTAATGTCCTTGGCCAGAGGATCTTCTATAGCTGACAATTTTAAATAATTCCTTAATGATGCTATGTATAAATTATTTTTCTTTATAAGCTATTCTACAACATTGATGTTTGAAGGGTCATAAACCACTTTTATCACCAAGTCCTCTAGAGTTTTGATCTTGGTGTCCTTGTCAAGTGCAGAGACCTTCTCCATATTCATCTATGATTGGACATTTGCTACTGCAACCTACAGTTTAGACAAACTCATAACAGTGTTAGTGACAGTGGAAAATATCATTTCCCCAATCTACTTATGCATCTCCATTTGGTCAATGGGATGCATATTGTTTACATCAAACACAAATTTCTTCTTCTTGTAGTGTGATGTTGCCTTGGGCTAGGGAACCTCTGCCTGGAGGAATGCCATTTGCATATTCCCTTTCCCTGAATCAAAGGCTAACATCATCCTACTTTTAGCACCGAAAGTATTCATCCATAACTTATTATAGGTGTTAATATTTAAGGCCTCATTCCTTACTTTTATCTCCTTGAAAATGTACATTATAATTTTCTCTCTCTCCCTTGTAGTAGATGTTCTGGTCTACATTATTTGTTGCTGCCCTTGTGAAGTCATGGAGGTAGTGGGAGACAATGTTTTTTGATCACCCACTAATGAGGAAACAAGTGGTTCATTAGTGGTGATAATGTTCTCCTCCTCTGAATCTTTACTGAGGCTTAGTTTGGAACTAAGCATGGCCTTCTTCCTATACATAATCTTGAATCCTTCACTAAAAAATTCAGTCCAACTCTTTTTCTCTGGTTATCTTAGTTGTTTTCTCTTGCATGGTAGGAGTCTGTATTGTAGAGGATGATACCAGCTGATCTTCTGCCTCTTGTAGGGTATTCTCAACCCATTCTAGCAAATTTTTGTACTTCTCTATATCTTGTTTGGTTGTGTGAAAATAAGGAGTAGATTTGGTTTCTACTCTTAATTTAGAAATGATCCCTAATGCATCATATGACCAGGTGAAGCTAAGCCTAAACTGCATTTCCTTTAATGTCTTATCTTCTTTTTCCCCTCCTGCCTACTATTGCAAATGAAAGGCCCAATCTATGTTTTGATTTTGAACTAGGACTTCTTCTTGGCAGCAAAAAAGTGGATTTGATCCATATTCAGCACCTGTCTTATGTACTCTAGAGAAAAAATCCTCATTGCGAGGAATTTAACTAGCTTGTAAGGTGCAATCTCACATCAAAATATTCTTAATTCCGTATAGTTTTGGTAGAGGTACCAATCCCTTATCTGAACTTGATCTGATAGCTCCAATACCTTTCTAATTTCCTCACCAATCCTCGATTCTATCTTTCTACTGAGGAGACTAATACCTGAATGCACAAACATCTCTATGAACTATTTATATGTGTATTCCTTCTATTCCGTCATCACCAGAGTAGTCCAAAAGATGATTGACAGCTAGTTTCTTTTTTCATCCAGCTTTGGTAAGGCAAGGTTGATGTTGTCTCCCTATAAGTATAAGAACATATAAACTAACACAAAGGCATACTTGAATACGTCCTCAGTTGGGAATTTGATAAGTGTTGATGAATTAGATCTGCAAGAAATTGGCTAAAGTTAAACATGATGGAGGGCTTAGAATCAACAGAGAAAATGGATAGAAATCCTATGATGGTCTCATCTACCCACTCATCTAAGTAGTAGCCAAGGAGGTAGGAGAAAATTATGATAATTTGTTTGGATCTCTCAGGGAAAATAGAGGGATAGGAAGGTTTTTTCTTTCGAAATGGGGCATCTTTTGTTAAGAAGAGATCAAGGGTTTTGGCCCTCTTGGAAAAGTCCAATTTTTGGTATATATCAACAAGAGCTTCATAGGAAAAGGGAGTGGAATTCTCTACTCTAGCGAATTGCATCATCTAATCTATGGCTTGAGGAGTAATAATAAACATAATGTCTCCAGTGGGGGTAATTGTGGCCCTTTGGCTTGGAAAATATGATGCATGACAATTCCTAAGAAATTTTTGGGTGCTCTAGGTATGAGGAAAAACGTAGTGGGGTAAATTGGACTCCCACAACTGAATGTCATCAGATTTAATATGTATTTGTCTTCTAGCTAGTAATACACCTCAAAGGGGTCAAATTTTCAAAGAGTTTCATGGATTTTAAGGTCTCTATAAGCCAAAGGGATGTGGTGAAAGTCAATGGGAGAAAAGATCAGAGGATTGATGGGTTCCTCAGGTCCCTTGTCCTTTGGAGGCATCTTGGAATAAAGCTAAGGATAGGAGTGAAAATTGGATTTGAGGTTTCAATATGTTGAACTATGGAAACAAGAATATTCCAATTTAATTTGTCCTTGAATTAAATTGTGAATTAAAATCGAATTTAGTCTTAATAGCTACTTGGAAATAATTAATTAATTTATTCTAAATTAATTAGCAAGAGAAATTCAAGTTAGAACTCTTTTTAAAGTCATGCAAGAGTTATCCATTAAATTAAGGAGATAAGATTGACTTATATTTGAGTTGTAATTAGTTAACTCAGTTTACTAAGTTAAGTCCAGTTAAATGAGTTCCAAACTGTTTGAGGAACTAATAGTGAGTTAACAGTCAGTTGACGCATTAATGCAATCAACTAGTGCTACTCCAGTTAACTGAAGATTCCCTCATCAGAAAATCATGCATGTCTAGTTTAAGAAAGACAAGTTGAGATTCATTTTTAAGGACAGTGTACTATCAGTTGCATGTGTTTTCTCATGGAGAAAACTCATGCATGGAGTCAAGGATTCATCCTTGATGATTGCGTAGTTTTGAAGGTTTTTTAACCACTTGGTAATAGGCAAATCATCCACAAGGAACAATGCAAGGAAATAGGAGCTTGGAAGGCACAGAGGAAGGATGGAGAGAAGCCAACATTTCTTGTGAGCATCTATGAGGATTGTACTAAGAGCTAGCTAGCTATGAGAGCTAAGGATTTGTATGATTCCTATGTATTTCCACCATGTATGATAATACAATAGTGTGGGGTTTTTATCTGAGACATTCCCTAAGGTATTTTCATGTGTATTGTGCCATTGATTCTTATTCATCTGGTTATATTGTTCAACACAATCTTTAAGCTTCCACAAATTGATAGTAGAAGTAGGTTATAGTATTCTGCTTTGATTTATATTACATTATCGGGTTAATCTATCACAGATTTTCTACATGGTATCAAAGCTGTGAATAGTATACTGAGAAGAGAATTTGAAGTCTGAAGTTTGGGGTTGTAGGTGCAAATTGAATTCATATCATACTTCAAGGTTGGCCAATGGCGTTCTATGGCTTGAGACTCAAGTATGCCTTGGAAGGTAGCTCAAATACATAGCATGGAAAGATATAATGGAGGTTGTATTAGAAGACAATGGCTTGAAGGAATTCATTGATCAAGAAATCCCAAATCTAGCTTCAACTAATGCACAAGAGTTGGCTGAGTGGAAGAAGTGTGTGGCAAAGGCGAGATAGATAATCCTTGAGGGAGTTCAAGACCATATCGTCTCGAGTCTCCATGGGAAGGATACGCCATTTTCAATGTGGAAGACATTGAAGGAACTCTATCAGAATAGTAGTGACCAGAGGAAATTGGCGCTCAACAATAAGCTTTAAAGAATCAAGATGGAGAAGGGATATACTATTTCCACATATCTGAACAAGCTCACCACCTACATGGATGAGCTTGGCAGTGTGGGAATAACTACTGACGATGATGATATGGTGAGCCTCTCTCTCCTTGGCCTTCCAAAGAGTTGGAATAACTACTAGGACTCTATGAATGGAAGGGAGAAACTCACGGATTGGGAATGAATGTGATCAGATCTTATGCAGGAGGAGATTAGGAGGAGCACAGGAGATGGTTATTCATCCAAGAATGATGATGAAGAAAATATGGCCTTAGCAAGTAAGACAAGGAAAGGGAAGGGGAAGGCTTCCCATTTCAAATCGAATTCTTGTCATGGAGGGAAAAAGAGTGACATGTCGAGAGTAATATGCTTTAACTATCACACGGTGGGACATTATGTGACTAATTGCCCATCGAAGAAGTTCAAGAAGGGATCCTCGGAGGAATCGGAAGTTGAGGCGTTAGCCTCTCAGTTCGAAATGGAATTTACCCTTATCGCATGCATGGTGTCATCGATGATGGGTTGTGTCTGGTATCTTGACAGGGGACCCTCATTCCACATGACTAGTGATAAAAATTTATTCAGGGCCTCAGAGGAGAAAGACTTCAAGATGCGCATAAATATGGGTGACGACAGAAGGTATAGTGTTTCAAAAGTGGGCATGGTTGCTTTTTAGAGGGAGCATGGAGCTCCTATCACCTTGACAGATGTGATGTATGTGTCTGGACTGAAGAAGAACTTTGTATTAGTAGCCATGTTGGATGACAAAGGCTACAATGAGGCAATCTTAAGACACATAGACATAGGTCAGACCAAGGGGATGGGGATTGGAGTGAAGAATCTCTATAAACTAGAGGTAGATGATTGTGCAGCATTGAGTACGAAAGCAAAATTGGTGCAAAGCCAAGAAATTGGTGAGTTGTGGCACAAGTAGTTGGGCCATTTGCCGGGGCTTTGAAGATAATGCAATAGATATGTACAGGAATTCCAAAAGGTAAACTTGAGCAAGTTGACACATGCAAAGGTTGTACCTTGGGAAAGTACAAAAAATCTTCCTTTCATGATCGAGACAGTCAAGCAGAGCCTATATTAGAGTGAGTTCATACTGATTTGTGTCGACCATTCTCGATAGAATCCACAACGAAGCGAAGGTATTATGTGATTTTCATTGATGACTATTCTCGTAAATGTTCGATTTATTTCATGCAGAAGAAGGACCAGACTTTCACAAAGTTTTCTGAGTTCAAAGTTTTGGTCTAGAAAGAGTCATCCAAGAATATCAAGGCCTTGAGAAGTGAAAATTGTGGAGAATATGTCTCTCAAGAGTTGAAGAACTTCTATGCAACAGAAGGAATTAAATGAGAGTTGACGACACCTCATAACCCAGAGCAAAATGGGGTGGTTGAGAGGAAGAACAGAACTATTGTAGGGGCAGCACGGGCAATTTTGGATGACCAAGGCCTACCACTTCACTTGTGGGCTAAAACATGCAACACAGTGGTCTATTTGCAAAATAGAAGCCCGCATTGCATGCTTGGGATGAAGACACCAGAGGAAGCTTTCTCAAATAAGAGACCAGATGTGGGTCACTTCAGGATCTTTGGCTCGTTGGTATATTTCCATGTGACAAAGGATGCATGGAAGAAGCTTGATCCGAAAGCAAAGTTGGGAATATTTGTGGGGTACACTGATACACCTCACAACTATCTAGTGTACTTGCCTACCAGTCGAAGGACAGTGGTTCGCAAAGATCTCAAGTTTGATGAGCAGAAGGTCATGTGAGTTTCCCTTGAGAGGGAACTCCAACTATAGGTTGTGGAGGAATTGTTGGTTCCTAGGGAGGAGGAGCCTCAGACTGATGTGAAGCAGCCGCATGTAGAGGTTCCAGAAGTGGAGACATCCACTTAAGCAGAGTCTTCCAGAGATGGATGGAAGCGCACAAAAGAAGCTGACAAATTGTTGGAGGATGCGAGAGAGAATGTGGGAGCACCATCTTCTCAGTGCAGAAAAACGAGGTCACCTGAGAGGTACACTAGATACATGGCACTTGCTGGGGAATGTGTTGAGAGCGAGCCATCTTCCTTTGAGGAAGCAATGCAGCAGCCGATTTGGATTGATGCTATGGTGGAGGAGTATGACTCCATAATTCGTAACAGTGTTTCGGACATGGTTCCGAGACTAGAGAACAAGTCAGTTTTGAGTTCCCGTTGGATTTACAAGGTAAAGAAATTTTCTGATGGTAATGTAGATAAGCATAAGGAAATATTTGTTTCCCATGTTTTTTCACAGGTCGAGACGATGATGTTGCTGCAGTATATTTAGACAGAGGAGAAAGATGCTGACATTTTGACAAAGGCACTGTGAAAGTGTAAATTTGAGTTCCATAGAGACATGATTGGGGTGCCAAATAATCCCTTTATTGTTGAGAGGGAGTGTTGAAATATGGAAACAAGAATTTTACAATTTAATTTATCCTTGAATTAAATTGTGAATTAAAATCGAATTTAGTCATAAAAGCTACTTGGAAATAGTTAATTAATTAATTTTAAATGAATTAGTTGGAGAAATTCAAGTTAGAAGTCTTTTTGAAGTCATGCAAGAGTTATCCCTTAAATTAAGGTGATAAGATTGAGTTATATTTGAGTTGTAATTATTTAACTTAGTTTACCGAGTTAAGTCCACTTAAATTAGTTTTAAATTGTTTGAGGAACTAATAGTGAGTTAACAGTCAGTTGATGCATTAATGCAATCAACTAGTGCTACTCCAATTAACTGAAGATTCCCTCATCAGAAACTCATGCATATCTATTCTGAGAAAGACCCAGTTGATATTAATGTCCAAGGATAGTGTACTATCAGTTGCATATCTTTTCTCATGGAGAAAACTCATGCATATAGTCAAGGATTCATCCTTGATGATTGCACAATTTCGAAGGTTTGTTTTCCACCTGGTAATAGGCTAATCATCCACAAGGAACAATGCAAGGAAATAAGAGCTTGGAGGGTAGCGAGGAAGGTTGGAGAGAAGCCAAGATTGCCCATGAGCATCTTTGAGGATTGTACTAAGAGCTGGCTAGCTATGAGAGCTAAGGCTTTGTATAATTCCTATGTATTTCCACCATGTATGATAATACAATAGTGTGGGGTTTTTATCTGAGACATTCCCTAAAGTATTTTCATGTGTATTGTGCCATTGATTCTTCTTCTTCTAGTTATATTGTTTAGCTTGATCTTTAAGCTTCCGGAAATTGATAGTAGATGTAGGTTATAGTATTCTGCTTTGTTTTATATTGCATTATCGGGTTAACCTATCACACATCTTCTACACAATACATGGAGAGGAGTCAGGATGTGGGGGAAAAAATAGAGGTAATAAGTTGAAAACCACTGAGCAGACAGTGTCACTGGAGGGTGAAAACATCGGAGTTTAGCCTAGCAAACCTGTAACAAAGCAATAACAATGACAGTGCATGAATTCAGTAACCAGTTAATGAATCAAAGGGAGGTTTATATAACAATGTGATTTTTGTATTGAAGGTTGCACAGGTCCTTTGGATTAATAACTAAACCTTTTACTGCTTAGCGACTTAATTCTAGAGGGAGCGAATGTAATTCGTGGAGTTAAATGGCGAATGACGTGGCGGAAGATGAGTGGCGGGAGCACAACAAGTGGGAGAGAAATATCAAAAGTGAGGGAGATAACTTTTCAGGGGGGGGAGGGGGTGAAGTGGTTAGAATTTTTTCTCGAGGGCGGTCTGAAAAGCTATGGTGTTGACAAGTAGGGGCAGGTGTGGTTTCATATACTGCCCATATTCGCCCCCCCCCCCCCCCCCCCTCCTGTCAATGGTAATGTTTGGATGGTGAGGGAGGGTAGAAATTTCGTGCCAATCGTTAGATCTTGGGAGATTGGTGAAGATGGAGTGAGAGCTGGAGGAGAGTTAACATGATGTGACAAGACACCCAGTCTGGCTGTGGGAATTATATTACCATAGTTGGGAATATTTGCGATGTATGAGAGCTATGTTAAAAAATAGGAATAAGTGGGTGGAGGGTAATATGAGTGGAGGGGTGATTTTGGGATTTAAAACTTAGGAATAGGGATTAATACCAAAATTAATTGATATATAAAACCTTAGAGTAAAACCTTTACTCCTTTGCCTTTTTCTGCTGTACATAAAAACAATTATTGAATTTTCCCGATGTGGCTCATTTTGACTAGCATCGTGTGTGTTTATAAAAATATGAAATGAAATGAAGCCACTCTTTTCTTTTTGCTTCCCTAACATTTTATTTTCTTTTTGCCTTCTTTATTTAGGGCAGCTAACACCTATCATTTTATTGATATGGATGCCTATAAAACATTAAATTGGCCTGGCATTTTAACTTTTCTTTATTTTTCATCCATATCCTAACTTAACATTTTAAAATTATTTTTGACTAATATACTAACTTATCAAAACCAAATAATGTTACAAAAGTTTGTCTTAAAAATAATAGAGCTTTAGTAAATTGTTTAGAAAAGATAATGAGTTGTGTCAATGAAAAAGGAAAAACATAAATAGTAAAAAGTATACCAAAACCTATTTGAGCTAGACAAATTTCGACATTGTAGCTAAACAAAGCGCAAGAAAAGGTTGACAATTTTTTATTCTTTGGTTTGCTGAAAACAATCAGAAGACAGAAAATAAAAAATTATATGAATTTTTAGTCATTAGGAAATTTAAAGAGGTATTCCCAAAAGAAATTCCATGACTAGCTCCCTACAAATACATAGATTTCTCTATTGATTTAGTACCAATAGCTAGCCTAGTGCCTAGAGCACCTTACTGAATGAGTATTATCGAATTATTGGAATTAAAAATCCAGTTACAGGAATTACAAAATAAAGATTACATTAGACCCAACATTTCACCTTGCGGAGCTCTAGTATTATTTGTGAAAAAGAAAGATGGAACATTTAGAGTGTGCATAGCTTACATGAAATTAAACAAATATACCATAAAAACAAATACTCATTTCCCTACATTGATGATTTATTTGATCAAGTAAGGGGGGAAATTATATTGTCAAAAAAAAATTGAGAACAAGGTATTATGAGCTAAGGATAAGGACGAAGACATTCACAAATTTTTTTCGAACCATATATGGTAACTACGAACTTTTAGTGCTACCATTTCGTCTTACAAATGCACCTACAACAATTATGTGTTTAATGAATAATGTCCTTACTAAGTTCCTCACTAAATTGTGCTTGTTTCCATAGATGACATTTTAGTGTATTCCAAAAATGAAGAGGAACATGAAGAACATATTATTATGGTACTCCAAACCTTGAGAGAACATCAACTATATGAAAAAATTAGTAGGTGTGAATTTTAAAAATACATATTACAATATTTGGGTCATGTCTTTTCAAGATTAAGGCCATTTTGAACTGGCCCATACCTAAGGATGTGTCAAATGCTAGGTCCTTCATGGGAATTATAGGATACACCAAAATGTTCATCAGGGGTTTTTCAAATCTGGCATGTCCTATCACTTCTTTATAGAAAAATGGGACAAAATTTTGGTGGACAACTAAGTGTTTGTAAAGTTTTGACAACCTAAAACATTAATTAACGGTATCACCTATTTTAATGATTGTAGACCCAAAAAACATGTTTTTAGTATGTATTGATGCATGTATGGAAGGATTAGGTGGAGTTCTAATACATGACAATTGAGTAGTGATGCAGGAACAAAACTACCCCAAGTCAAAATGAAATTTTGACTACTACTAGAAGGCAAAACGAGTTTCTGGAATTAGAAACAGCTTAAAAGGGACGATATCTTCATGAATATGTATTCAACTATCCTAAAGAGCAACGTAATTTGTAAGAGGATTAGTTCCTCATGGACATGCATCTAAAATGCCTCGTAATTTGGATTGTTGAGATCCTCAAGGGATCATGCAAAATTGTTAATAAATTGTAGGGAGCCGTTGAACGATATTAGGAGAAGATCATGGATCTAGAATGATCCATGATTATGTAGTTATTCCTATAAACTGTGAAGCTTTGTGTTATGATGGAAGGCTAGAATGCAATTTATATAAGGCGATGAGACAGTCAAGGCCTGAGCGCCTTCGTATGTAATTTGAGTTCAAATGAAATGGAAACAAATGTGTGTTGTTTTATCTGTTTAATCCTATGCGTGCAACCCTATTGAATCCATAAATTCGAATGTATATGTATGTTCTACTTAACATATATCTGGTTTTCGTCATCATGACAGTAATGCGAAGTGTGACACAATGAAGTGCGGTGAAAGAAATTTTGGCCGCAGGAATGAGACCGTCAAACAATAAAAAAATTAACTAGTTATGTGGGGCCATAACCCAAAGGTCCACATATTGATTTTAGGATGCAGTTTTGCTCCATCAAACTGGTATCAGAGTAGAAGAAGATTTTGTATGCAAAAAAAAGAGGTACATTTATGTTGTAGATTGGAAAGCTTGTGGTCTTTATATTTTCACACAGGTAGTAGCAGAAGAAGGTGAGAATATTGCAACAACCTAGAGCACAGAGTGCTCAATTGGGTCTAGAGGAGAGAACCAAAAAGATGCCGAAAGACTTAGCATAGAGGAGAGAAGCTTGTTGAGGTATCAGGTAGCAAGGAGGACTTGTTATTGCAAAGGTTTTCTTGCAGCTTACAGAAAGATCATAAAGGAAATTCCATACAGAATGTGGGTAGAATTGCTTAGGGATGAAGAAGGCATATGACCAAGAGGTCATAGAAAAGTTTTGTACCTCGTGAGTCTGGTGCAGGAGCACAACTACCCCAAGTCAAAATGAAATTTTGACTACTACTAGAAGGCAAAACGAGTTTCTAGAATGAGAAACAACTTAAAAAGGACGACATCTTCATCAATATGTATTCGCCTATCTCGAAGAGGCATGTCACTTGTAAGAGGATTAGTTCCTCGTCAACATGCATCTGAAATGCCTCGTAATTTACATTGTTGAGATCCTTAAGGGATCATGTGAAATTGTTAATAAATTTTAGGGAGCCATTGAATGATCTTAGGAGAAGATCATGGATCTAGAATGATCCATGATTCTATAGTTATTCCTATAAATTGTGAACTTGCGCGTTGTGATGGGAGGCCAGAATGCAATGTAAATCAAGTGAGGAAATGGTCAAGGCCTCAGCGCCTTTGTATGTAATTTGAGTTCAAATGAAATGGAAAAACAGTGTGTTGTTTTATGTGCTTAATCATATGTGTGCAACCCTGTTGAATTCATAAGTTTGAATGTATGTGTATGCTTTGTTTAACATATATCTGGTTTTCGTCATCATGACAGTAATGAGAGGTGTGACATGCTGAAGTGCGGTGAAAGAAATTTTGGCCGCAGGAACGAGACCATCAAATAATAAAAAATTAACCAGTTATGTGGGGTCATAACCCATAGGTCCACATATTGATTTCAGGGTGTAGTTTTACCACATCACGTAGTGTCCTATGAATCTATGAAACTGAAAATGCATGAAATGAATTATGTAGTATATGACTTAGAGTTAGGTTCTATCGTACATGCTTTAAAAATGTGGAGGCACAACTTATTGGGAACTATTTTTACACTCGTTACCAACCATATTAGCATGAAATATTTTTCATTCAAATATAACTAAATGCCAAACAAGCGAGGTGGATGGATTTTCTTTATGAATTTGAATTTGACGTAAAGGGTATTAAGGGTAAAGAAAATAAATTAGTAGATAATATAAGTAGACATGAAAATTCACTAATGAAAAGTGTGAAAAAAAAATTTGTTAAACAGATCAAAAACTCAATACAGGAAGATGAAATTTATTAGAAAATTCAACAAAAATTGCAGCAAAAACAAGTCCCTGGTTATGTAGAAAATTTAGAAAAATTATTAACGTACAAAAATATACTTCACATCCCAAATACAAATACTTTGAAACAACTTATCTTAAATAGGCATCACAAGAAACCATATGGAGGACATCTCGAGTATCAAAAAATGATCTCAACAAGTGCAATTGAAATAATTTTATTGGCTTGGTATGAAGGAAATAGTGGAAGAATCTTTTCCTAAGTGTCTAGATTGTCTGGAGGTCAAGGTTTAACACCAACATCTCATTGCACTGTTAGACCCATTACCTATTACAGATTCAAAATGGGAATTTATCCCTCTATACTTTATTATCGGACTACTGAGAACAAGAAGGCAACATGACTTCATTATGGTGGTTGTAGAAAAACAAAGCAAGGAAGCACATCTTATACCAATACAGACTACATTTGGAACAATACAGATTGCAAAAGTGGTTATATCTCATAGAGATGCTAAATTCATCTCCAAGTTTTGGAAAATCTTGTTTGGACAAATGGAGACAAAGTTAAATTTCAAAATGGATTATCACCACCAAACTAACAGATAAATGGAAAGAACCAATCATAATTTGAAGGCCATATTAAGAGTGTATGTCAAGGATAGAACTATGAAGTGGGAGACTTCCTACATTTATCATAATTTTCCTATAACAATACTTACCAAGCTTCAATATAAATGAGCCCTTTTGAAGCCTTATATGGAAGGAAATGTGTTAAACACACATGGTGAACGAGAGAAAATATGAAAGATAAAGCATGCATTGCAATTTTATTAACAAGTTGATATACATTTATAGTACATGTGGTGACTGTTGGGATGCACATCCCAAGCTCTCTTGGACTGCTTTGTCCATTCGGCTTCCACGCTAACCCATTCAGGATTAGGTGTCCAACATTCCCCCCCTTAATCTGAAGGGTTATGTATGAGTCCAAGAAGAGAGCTGTAATACAAAATGTGCAAAAATGCATGGCAGCACTAGGCTGAATGTGCTCTATGAAATGTTGGTATAAAGGGCGGTGGTTTAAGTATGGCCACCAACACTGGAACGCTTAGTGTAGTTCCCGGAACTCTTCTGCTAGAGGAAGTGCTCCTATTGTTTTGAAGAGGGAAACCTTCAACCATAAAAGGGAGGTCTCACCCCGCATAAAAGGTAAAACTTCAACCTGAAAAGGGAAGTCTCATCCTGTAATGGTTTAAGGATGACCAACAACTCTGGAATGCTTAATGCAATTCCTAGAACTCTTCCAAAACTGGCAAGAAGCTAAAGTCTTCTGCTAGAGGAAGTGTCCCAGTTTGCCAACTAAAGGCATTCTCACGGGCATCTTTGTCTCTGGCTACAACTCTGAAACTGGTGTGGCAGGTTCTGGCTCAGGCTCGCTTGATGTGGCTTTGAAGCTTGTAGATGACCATCATTTCCCCCCTGTCAGATACAAGGTGAGAAGATGGATAAAACTCAACTGCAAGACGGTTCAATATTCTGGAACAAGTTCTGACATGTGTTTCGAATATCTTCTTGGTTGTTGATGCCCATTGCCAAGAAGCGATCCATCCTAGATGAATCTTTGTTCTTGCAGGACGTTTGTTTTTGAAGCATCTGTTTGAAGAATGTCTGGTTTTATGACAATGCTTACATGGATGAAGATCATAACAGTGATCTTTCAAATGGCCAACTCGATCACAGTGTTGGCATTTCATGATCTGTTGTTGTTGTTGTTGCTACTATGGAAGAGAGGTAGAGTCTGGAACAGCTGGAGCTGAACTGTCATGAAGAGCAGGTGAACTGTCATGAATGAATCCAGCACTCTGAAACTGAATGGGCTTGGCATAGTATGGAATATGAAAGGATAAGTCCTTGTCATATCCAAGACCGGTTCTGTGCTTGTTGTGGACAAGCTGTTCCCAAGGTCTGATGATGGGCTTGGGAAGTGCAGATTGAGTTTCTGCATCTGCATGTACAACTGCTGCTTTATTTGAATGAATCTAAATGAACTATAACATTATTGACTTGCTGCTGATGGGTTGTTGTCTCAATGTTCTGAACAAAAATAGGTTCAGAATGGTGTCTATTTTGATGTAGCTCTTCTTGCTGTAGCTGTGATTCAAGCTACAAAAAATCAATCTTTTCCTGTGCATTTTGTAGACATGTCTGAATTTCTGAGAGTGAGGCTTTGCTGATTTGGAATGTGTCATTAGAAGTAGATTGTATTAGAGTTTTCAAAAACTCTAATATTTCACCAATTTGATCCGTTTTCCGAAAAAAATGCAATGCCTTAATGATACTTTGAGTTCCTTAGAAAGATAAAAGCTTCTTGGAAAGATATTTCAAGCTTCAAAAATCCATTTTTTTTCACAATATTCAAACAAGAATTACACTGCTTCATTGAGTTTCAGTTTTCATAACAAGTGGGTACATGGCCTGCTGTAGGTGTATTCTTTAAAACATATGATGGCACCAAAACCCAACTTTCAACTAGTTCAAGATATGATGCACAAACACAATCCGATATTTAAAAAATACAAAGCAGTAAAGACATAACATCAGCCTGGAGACGTGTGACCAATGGATTAATAAGTATGCCAAGAGTGACAAGCCTCTTACTCTGCTACAGAAATCCGCACCACTAATTCGACAATGGTTCCTGCGCCAGCAATAGAAGTCATTATCGACTGGGACTGAAGAAAAAATCAGTGAGAGTTTCTATCAAACACTTGTTGGCATACTGCACTCTTATGCATTTGGAAGACCTTCAGCTCTGGCCTACTTATTCACAGTCAATAGCAGGGAAAATTCCCAGCTCAGCTTCTGGGAATTAGCACAAATTCTGGTCATAAATTTATCTCTGCATGGTGACTGAATTGTGATTCAATTCAGATACCAAAACTTTGTCACACTATATATGGTATAGATATCGACACTCGAGGATTAACCGTTAATATACACTGGGATGTATATTAATCAGTGAATTGAAACATAGAGGATTGTCGCGAAGATTAAAAGTGCCCTCATAGTTTTGGGATAAGTGAAGAAGCAAGAAGGTAATATCGTAATTGTATGGCAGCAAAGTTGCAGATGCGAGGCTCTTCTGGTGGAATTATCAGAGGATTAAACAAGATCTTGGGATGTGTTTTTCCTTCTTCACGTCTTGCACTAGACTACTAGAGAACTCCAAGACAACATTGCAGTTTCACACTCCTCGCAGGAGTTGCGGGGCTTCAAATAGGGATATAAGCAACAATTTCTTCCATCGGAGAGCAATCAACTTTGGGTGTCGGCTTCAAATTTGTCTGCACATAAGAGTCTACTTCAACTGTGTACATATAATTGATTAAATCCTAACAAAGTTCATCTCACAATGACTCAACAATTTTCATCTCAGAATGACTATATGTATGAATGCATGTTTCAATCTTTGCAATCGCTGCCTGAAGGATTCTCACCACCGTTGATTCACACCCAGCACAGACTTGAGCACAATACCATTCATGACATTCAGCGGTTCAACACGGTCTCAACAATCAGCGCAGCGTTCACAAATAATCTCAACGCATGAGAGGAGTGAAAAAACAAATATACGTATGCTCGGTCATGCAACGGACGGTCTTCTTATATATGAGCCACAACCTCGAACATCATTATCCTGCTATCCTCCTACACAAGAGCAGAACAACCAACCTCGACTCTCTTCCCTTCGGCTTCTACTAGTTCCAATAAACCTAACATCCAGTTCCACCACCCATGTGGGCCATTAATCTGCGAATCTCCAGTGCTACTGCTTGGTATATCGACATTATACATACCATTGTGTCGATCCAAATCGCAGTAACAGATATATTTACAATTTTACCTTCAATTTTTTTGGGCGGACCTATTTAACCATGGTAACTTTGAGATCTCTTTCTCAGCGGCAGCTTCTCAGATTTTCTACTTGTGGCATTAAGGGTCTATGTTGTCTGTTCAAGGAACATGACTCTACGGATTGCGAAATCATGACACACTTGGCTGGCTATGGCCACCATTTATTGAAGTGATTAAGTAAACCAAAATAAAGAAATCCAAATGATCACAATAATTTTTTTTTTTAAATGGAAATGGCCGTCACAGATATCCTTTGGCTAAGAGGCTGTGTTATGAGGGGCATTTCTATAATGTCAAAATTCACCAAGAAATTGCAACTGAACTCATGTACACCTACTTTGAGAAGTTTATAAACCAGGTCTTCATCATCATACACATAGAACCTTCAGGTTTGGCTGGAAAATAAAAAACATCAAGTTTTTGAATGCGATCATAGCATATATCAGTTGCATGGCTCAATAATTGCAGCGTCTGCTGATAAAAGTCTTCCGGCGTTTTCTTTATGATTTGTGGAATTGCAGCCTGAGCAATTGTCGATCGATCAACAACAATATTCAATAGCTTTTTAATGCCTTCAGTTATCTGAGATTTCCTCAGAATACCATTTGGATCACATGTCGCAAGCCAACCAATCCGCCAACCAGGAACCATCCATTTCTTCGATATGATCCCAAGAGTAATTACCGGTACAGTTGATGCAAAGAATCCGGAGTTATTGCAAAAGTCACACATATCCAATTTTTCAATCCAATGGGAGACCCTGATAATACTATGACCGATTCTTCTTTGGCAAGCATTACAGAAAATTCAATATCATCTCTTATGTCTACCAAGCCAGATATATTTATCTTCACCAAGGCAGAGTCCAATCGTCAGTTGGATTCTAGTTAGTGGTCACCGGTGCTCTGAAAAGATTGCAGCAAGGCATGCCAGACATAAGACGGAGGGTGAGTTATGTGACTGTTGGCAGCGAGGCAGTAAAGTAAACTCAATGCGTATGGAGAGCAGCAACAACAAAAACTCAAATCCGGGACAATATCTCAGAATGTGTAACGTCAAAGAGCGAGAGCGTGATAGAGGGGTGGCAGATTTGGTGCTGACAGAGAGTGGTAGGTAAAATGAGGAGAAATGCCAACGTTCAATATGCAGCCACAGCCAATACGTTCAATACCAGCGTTCAATCTGCCGCACACACCATGTTCACAATGATGGAGGTCGCAACACCGAGGTAGAATACACAAATGTTATATATGGAATATGGCAGAGCACAGGAATATGGCAGAGCGCAAATACAGCGCAGGAATATGGCAGAGTGAAGGTACAGCGCAGCAATATGGCAGAATTAATGGAGCGTTACAGAAGACTAGGCCAGCACTATTCAAGGAAACTCAGATCAGTTGCTCAAGGAAAACAAGCCACACATCATGGCTCTGATACCATGTTAAACACACATGGTGAACGAGAGAAAAATGAAAGATAAAGCATGCATTGAAATTTTATTAACAATTTGATATACATATGTGGTGACCGTTGGGATTCACATCCCAAGGTCTCTTGGACTGCTTTATCCTTTCAGCTTCCACGCTAACCCATTTAGGATTAGGTGTCCAACAAAATGTCATACATCTCTTAGCTGGATTCTGCCAGAAGACAGGTTAATCTTAGGACCTGGTGCATTATAGGAAATGGAGCAAGTGATGAAGAAAATCATACAAAATAAAAAAGATTCAAAGGAGAGACAAAAGAGTTATTTTGATCAAAAGAGAACAAATAAGGAATTTAAAGCAACAGAACATGTGTATGTAAAATTTAAACCAAGGAAGAGCACTTTGAGAATTGGAAGTTGTGCTAAATTAGAACCATTGTTTTGTGGTACTTTTTAATTGCTAAATAATAGTAGTTAGTCTGGTAACATACTAGTTGGTGTTTCCAATCCATATAAAAGTACACAACGTTTTTCATGTATCATTTCTAAAGAAATGTATTCATGATAAATCTCATGTAATTGATTGGAATTTGATACAAGTAGAACTCGAAGGAGATTTGTGGTAGAACCAGTTCAAATATTAGATCGGAGAGAAACCTTTCTCCAGAATGAAGCCATTGCACAAGTTAAAGTGTAATGGAAGTACTTTAGCCCAGAGGATGCTACCTCGGAGATAGAGAAAAAAATGAGAAAAATATTTCTAGCTTTGTTCCAACAAGAAAAGAGCTAAAGACAAAAACTCACAACAATGTTTGACTAAAAATGGCGGGAAGATCTAACACCCCTATATTTTTATTATTAAACAATGACTATTTTTAGACATGGAATTTTCATTCGATTAAATGGATATAGAAACCATGTTTGGAATTTTATGATGATGTAATTATTTTATTATCGCTGATAAAATAAATAAATTATTGGAAACAAAATTCAGCAAAGAGCACTAGAGTTAAAATATTTCTTTCCATCTTGGGAAAATTTGTTGGTGGTCAAGTCCACATGACGGACCTTCCCAAAAAACTCCTAAAAATCACTAGGGTAAAATAATTAGAAAGAAAAGATTTAACATGATGGGAGAGAAATATTGTGTTATATCACTTGGTTGGATAAGTAAACCAAGTAGGGTGGAATAATGGGTTGTGGGAGAAAAAGAGAGACTTTAAAGAAAAAGAGAAATAATATTTTACCCAAGGAAAAAAGAACTAAAACAAATACCCTATGGAAAAAGGTTGGAAGACCTTAAAGTAGAACACTACTAAAACTCTGCTATGAAGAAAAATATAAAAAAAATAAAATCAGCTATCAATCAAGGAGGTTATTCATTTTTGTTGAAAGAGTATCTTAGCTGGTGGAAACTAGCAAAAGAAATTCATGGCCGAGATTAATGTGCTATGTTTGTAATTTTTTCCAAACAATGATTATGGTTACATTTTTTATTATATTATCTATCGATGTTAAATGGTAAATGTTATGCATACTATAGATTAACGGAATAACTACATACATTAGACATATGTATTGTTCAATTTTGCATGCCTCGTATAAATATTCTTTACTCTATGAAACGTAATTGTATGTAATTTCCTTTATGCACATATGGAAAGTGGATCATATAGTCATTAATTAAAATAGAAAAATTCTTTATGCATGCAAGTGAGAGATTATGAAAATGTTGGAGTATTGTATGAATAAATCTGCACAAAAAGATCATTTTATATGCATAAAGTTGATTCGTGAATTCGGCATTGCATAAGTGGTTACGAGAATGAAAGAGGATTATATTGTACATGCATATTTCAGTCCTTTTTTACTCAATGTATATATACATATGTTGTTAAGAATAAATTTGGAGACATAGATTTGTATACTTTTGTAACACTATTCCTAGATATTAACTGCATCCAAGAGATGCATTCAAATTTTAGGACAAGTTTGAGGAAATGGATTGAAGGATGGAAATAAGAAAAAAAAGTTGCTTCCATTATTAAAGTTATAGAAGGAATCCTGAAGCCTCATTGTAATCTTGTATAATCTATAGAGTGCATGTATAAATCCAATAGAAGGATAAAATATAGGATTTTGTGCTTCTTTTATGTATAATTCAGGAACGTTTTCCTATAGGTTAGTTGTGGAGATAATCACTAGTTAGAGTAACTAGGTACTAGCCTTGTGATCATATAGGACTTGGTACAAGAACCTTATACTTAATAGTTATAACAAGGGGTATGACAGTCCATGGTTGACCCTCTTTATAATAAGGATAATTCATTGGAAGACCATTAACCAATAATAGCCTATACCGTTCATATGACAAATTCCATATTCCTTTGAATTGCATGGGACTGACAAACTAGATCTATGATGAAGACATTTTATCGCTCAGACCCTCTATCCATGTAGTGACAAAGGGGACAATGATATAAGCTACATAGCCTACATACAACCAATTATAAGGAATTATCATCATAAAGAAACCAATCTATTGCTAAAATAACAAGGTATGTATTAACACACTTAGTTAACACAAACCATGAATTCATGGTGGAAGCAAGAGTATCACTTTCCCATTAATTAGAGTAATCATGTCGGTTAGCCCTAGACTGTAGAAGGAACTCACAAGGGTAAGACTACAAGTATTTAAACTAAAATGACTTTCTAGAATAGCGCATTAAGCTTCTCATCTGAGTTTAACTTGGGATTTGAGGAAATAAACGGTGAAGCCTAATTGTGACATTATATGGAGGGATAAGTAGTATCCCCGAGTAAGGGTTGAATTAAGAGTACAAATATAAGATGAATTATAATTTCTTAGAGGATAATAATGTAAATAAAACTAATACAACTTAACTCGTAGGAGAAATCTATGTAACAATATTATACATAAAAATAGTTCACAAAAGGGTTTGTATGCAACAATATTATGTAGAAAAATTGCTAACACAAGGGTTCGTATGCATATAAAAGACTCGAAATAATAGTGGAATAATTGATAGACATTTTGAGACATAGAATTAAAAAATAAATCTTCTATGAAACCAGCTCACAAAAAGATAGAAAACATAGATAAACGCCTTAGAAATAACCCTCTTTGCGGGGGAAACCTCCTTTACATTACACAAATGACAATACCTCCTTTCTATATATAGGAATCTAAGGGGTCATAATATAATCAGAGCCAACATAACAATAATAATTTAAGGGCATAATAATAACAATAGTGGGCTTCTATGGGGCACAATAATAACAATATGGAGACTGCATGGGCACAACAATATAATAAGGGGGTTGTACTAATAACAATAAGGGGTTACACTAGTAGTATAGGAACCTTACATGCCCCTCTCCTTCAAAAGGTGTTGTCCTCAATGCTTGAGTAGTTCTTGATTCTTCTGTATAAATTCTTGTCCTCATATGTGGAATCTTCATCGGGTAAGTTCTTCCATTTAATGAGATACTTTGAAATTGATCTATTTCATAAATGTCAATTTCTCGATTCTGTGACTGCTTCAGGTTCCAATATGATTTTTCCTTCCTCGTCAAGTCCTCACAATACTGTTTGAACTGGGACCTTCTTCAACTTTTGAATGAGTTCCCACTCCTTTTGGCATATGGATATTTGTAAGGCTTGATGTTTGGAGAAACACTTCCTGGAATCAAATGAATAGCTTGACCATGATCACGAATAGGTGGGAGGCCTTTGGGAGTCTCAAATACCTTGGAATGATTGTGCAAAACATTTTGGAGATCTGGAGAAATACATGATTTCGATGAGGGATCCTCTAGTGAACATAATTGTGCAATTATGCCTCGTTGTTCTTTATTTAGAAGCTTTGTCATGCTGTTAGAGTTGATTATATTTCATGGTTTCCCTTCGATACCCCTCAATTCAAATTACTTTCCATCCCAAATTTTTTTTAAGAAAGTTCATGAAAATTAAAAGTTATCGTACCCAAAGATTGTAGCCATTAGACTCCTAGTAAAACATCAGCACCACCCGTTCGAATTGAAATCATTTGGCTATTCAATACATATTCTCCCATGGATAGCTTGATATTATGGCACTTTCCAGAGAAATTTATGGTTCCTCCACTTGCGACCATCACTTGACACTTTGGTGTTGGATATATGAAGCAATTCAATTCCTCGGCTATCTTACAATGAATAAAATTATGGGTACTACCCGAATCAATCAACATTATTAACTTTTTCTTCTTGATATGCCCTTCTATCTTGATAGTTTGAGGAGTGGTAATTTCTTCCAATGCATTACAAGATATGGTCAGATTCATTTCTTGATGCTTGATGTGATCTTTCATTTCTTGAACATTTTTCTTCTTGATATGTCCTTCTATATTGATAGGTTGAAGAGTGGTAATTCCAGCCATCGCATTACAAGATATGGTCAGATTCATTTCTTCTTTCTCAATGTGAACTTTCACTTCTTGAACCTTTTTCTTCTTGATATGTCCTTCTATCTTGAGAGTTTGAGGAGTGATAATTCTTGCCAATGCCTTAAAAGATATGGTCAGATTTATTTCTTCTTTTTTTGGGGTGGGTTCCTGGTGTATATCCTCTTCTTCTGATGTTTCTTGATCTTTTTCTTCCTCCTCTAAATAATCTATGTAAAACAATTTCTTCGCAAGACACTTATGACCTTCAGTGTATTTGCTATCAAAATTGTAACAAAGCCCTTTTTCTCTTTTTTCTTCCAACTGTTGTGGTGTGAAACTTGTAGGTTGTTGAAGGCTAGGAGAAAAAACACTTCCATAATTATAGTCATGAGTGGTGGGATTTCTTTTTTCCATAATTTCACTTTCAAGTTTTCTTGCCAACCTAAATGCCTTCTCCAATGAATTAGGTTCCCAAACACGGACCTCGTGTTGAATGTTATCCTTTAAAGTTCCTATGAAGGCATCAACCATTTCTTCTCTAGAATATCATTTACCCTTATATTCAATTTTTTGAAGTCCTCAATGCACTCTACGATTAAACCTTTTTGTTTGAGATTTATCAATTGGCTAAAGAAGGTGTTTCTCCTTGTATCCTCCTAATGTGCTATCAGTTCCTTTGTGAAAATTGACCACATGAGAAGTGGTTTATGATAACAAATTCCTTTATACCATAAAAATTGATTTGGTTCTAAATAATTAAATGCAATACATACCTTTTGTAACCATGGTACACCATGTAGATCAAAATATTTCTCCATCTGTAGCATCCAATTTACTGGATCCTTGCCATCAAACTTCCTCATCTTGCTTTTTCTTGAAATTGGGAGCTCTATCTTGAAACAACTGTAACTCTATTTTTTGGATCTTTAAGTTCTAAAATTTCGGTTAGTAATAGCCCTCTAAGTCCTCTTTCTAATCTGCAAGTCTGATCACACTTGGATTCCTTAAGAAAGATTTATTCACTATCTCCTGTGATGACCTAATTATAGACTAGCTCAGTAGAGTGAAATTATATGACATGCCACGTATCACTGTTTCAACCTTAAGTTTTTAAAATTATACCCAAACAAACATAGTCCATCTTCTTTCTGTAACTTCTTACAAAATTTAAATCTGATGCTTAGAGAGAAAGTTATGATGATTTTCCCAAGTTTACCTGTTTCAGATGTAATTCAGGAGTCTACAAAAACCCTAAATTCCTTAGATCATATATCCCAAAATATAATGATACAAGATCTAAAATGTGGACTCGAGATTTAGAGCATTTTTTTCTCAAATGGGTTTTTTTTAGGTTCTGAAACTTCGTAAAGAAATAGTGATAGCAAAATGTCCATGATGACCTATTTTAGATGAAATTCTGAAGCTTGCAAAAACTTTATCTTCCTTAGATCATATATCCTACAATATAGTGAGGCAAGATGAGAAATTCATACTCGAGGTTTAACGAGACTTCTTCTCAAATGGGTTTTTTTTTGTAGCTTTTGAAATGTCACAGAAAAATACATATAGCGAAAATGCCACGATGACCTATTTGGAGAAGCGAAACCCTAGAATCCAAAGCTCTGATACCAAATGTTATGAAACCAACTCACAAAAAGATAGAAAAGATAGATAAATGCCTCAGAAATAACCCTCTTTGAGGGAACAACCTCCTTTAAAATGCACAAATAAACAATTCTTGGATGAGAAAATGAAAATACCTCATTTCTATATATAGGAGTCTAAGGGGTCATAATATAATCAGAGCCGGCATAACTATACTAATGTAAGGGCACAATAATAACAATAGTGGGCTTCTATGGGGGACAATAATAACAATATGGGGAGTACATGGACACAACAATATAATAAGGGGGTTGTACTAATAACAATAAGGCGTTACACTAGTAGTATAGGGACCTAACAAAATCTAACCACAAAGTAAAAGTGAGATTGAATTTTCAAGTACGATAAAACAAAGAATAGGAGATATAACCATAATTACAGCACTTCAGTAATAACATCATATATGCTTTTGTAAAAATAAAATAATGAGAGTAGTGGCTACATTCGTGTTAATACATCCTAACCCACACTAAAAATCCTAATAGCATAATCCTCAATATTTTAAATTATAAACTATAATAAATAGGGACAAATTTTAGACACCAAATATATGTTAGAATTTTCTGTAAATTCCATAACAAACAGACAAAAAAATGCTCCGTTTTGCATTCTGTTTTTAATTCAGAAAATAGAAAATCGCTTGTTGGATACGGTGTCTCAGCAAAGGAGTCTGGTGTTGCAGCAACGTAGTTAGAATTTCTGATAATTCAAAACAAAACTGATAATTGCATAGTGGAAATAATAAAAAAAACGTCTGCGGAATACGGTGTTACAGCAACGCGAAACTGGTGTAATAGCAACACAGTTTCGTTAGTTGTTGTTCTTGGTGTTGCAACAACGTAATTCCGTTAGTTGCTGATCTTGGTGTTGCAGCAACGCGTTTTGACGTCAAGTCACTTTTTGACTTACGGTGTAACAACAACGTGCAACGGTTGACATCAAGTCACTTTTTGACGCTTGGTGTAACAGAAATGTGCAACGATTGACGTCTAGTCACTTTTAGACTTACGATGTAATATCAACATGATTTTGACGCTTGGTGTAACAGCAACAGTAAACAAGCTAAACAGTAAACTTGTATTCATAAACAATAAACAAACTGATACAAATTTGTCTTCCTCTTGACAGAGGGATAACAATAGGAACACTTCAGTTCCAGAAACCAATTTTCACTATCTCAGAAAATTGCAGGTTCAGCACTGATGTGCGTTTATAGAAGAGACTCTCTATTGTTCTTCTAACCTTCTCTCTTGAAAACAGAACTGTTGTTCATTCTCTTAAAAACAGAACTATTGTTCATTACATTTATAGAGAAAAAAATATCTGAGTTTAAACAATAAAATAACCAAAATATCCTGTAACGCTTAACTGCGTATTGAATGTAGAAGCGATGATGCCTTTCTCAGTGAAAACAAGTTGTGGTTGTAGGGGAATTAAATTCTGTGAATTTAATGCACATTAATGTGCAAAATATCAAGGATGACTTTGCGGCATCGAATATCCTTGAACAGCTACAGAAGATCAGATTTTTGTCGACCTGTTCATTGTTGCAGTAGGAATTAAATTCCAACACTCCCCCTTAATTTCAACTGTTGCATACCCAGGCATTTCCTGAAATGATTAGAACTTTTCTTTGCTAATGGTTTTTTTAAGATATCAGCCAGCTGATCCTCTATTCTGCAGTGCTGCAAAACAATCTCACCATTGTTAACCAATTCATGTATGAAGTAAAATTTGGTATCTATGTGCTTTGTTCTTTTATGAAAAACATAGTTTTTAGACAATGTTATTGCTGATCTATTGTCGAGTAAATGGTTGTGCCATTTTCTTGTGCATGACACAAATCTCTGAGAACTCTTCTCAGCCACAATGCTTGGCATGATGCTGTTGTTGCTGCCACATACTCTACCTCTGCTGTTGACAAAGACACAACTGGTTGCTTCTTGGAAGCCCATGAGATGGCTCCCGATCCCATATGAAACACATATCCTGATGTGCTTTTTCTATCATCAACACTTCCATCCCAATCACTGTCAGTGTAACCTGTCAACATGAAACTTTTAGAAGAGGAGTATAGGATACCAAACCCCTTCGTTCCATTCACATACCTTAGAATCCTCTTGGTTGCTTGCCAATGAGTCTCTTTCGGTTTTTCCATAAATCTGGAGATTAAACTCACAGCGTGCATAATGTCCGGCCTAGTTGCAGTCAAGTACATAAGGCTGCCAACTATGCTCTTGTACAATTTTGGATCAAAATCCTTGTTGTTGTCTTCTTTGGCCAATTTCAGCCCCACTACAGTTGGAGTCATAGCTGCCTTGCTGTTCTGCATGTTAAATCTCTTCAACACTGCTTCTACATATTTATCTTGAGAAATGAAAACACCATTTTCACTT
>APFE030228118.1:79843-129656 GCA_000404065.3 Pinus taeda
GTCATGGATATGACTTCTTCTTGATGCTTCCTTCTGCTTTCATCAAGTTCCTTCTTAAGCTTGGCAAGCTCTTCATCCCTTTCTTGCACTTGAGGCTTGATGAGGTCAACCTTCTCATTTTCAGCTTCTACGATGGGTTCAGAATTTCCTTCTTGATTCATGGTCATGGTCAGTGCTCCCTTTGCATGAAGCTCATGCAGTCTGTCCCATATATCCTTTGCTGATGAATATTTTCCTAGATTCTTCTTTACAGAATCAGGCAGACCATCCAGGATTATCTTTGCTGCCTTTGCATTGTGCTCCTTGAATTCTCCATCCATTTTGCTATCATCAATCACTGACTCCCATATTTCCATCCCTTCAGACTGTAGGAAAGTCCTCATTATTATTTCCCACATATCAAAGTCCCCATCAAACCTTGGAGCCTCAAATAGAAAGTTTACAAATTGATTGTCTTCTATTTTAGTAGAAGAGGGAGACACAACTTTAGGGGATTTGGACACTTTCTTCTTTGACCTTGCCATTCTTAACTATTTTTAAAATCCCTGACTATGTTTTTTTTAAAAACCACTGACTGGTTTTTTTAACAACAACTCAAAAACTTTGAGGAATACCTGAATCCCTTTGGCTGAAACTTCACACAGCTGGAGAAGCTTTACTGCTGCTGCAACAAGGGTCTTTCCTTCAGCTTCTTTGACACTTCAAAGAGCATGAACCTTCTCTGTCATCATCAAAGAGCCTGGACTAGCTCTGATACCACTGTTGGGTATTTTTGAAATGGAATGGGAAAATACCAAAACTAGAAAATATAAAACACAGAGGCAATGCTCTGTTTCCTTTGCTCCAGGATCTTTTTGCTCAAAGGACCCTTTTAAAAAAAATAGCTGAGAACAGAGTATTTCATCACCATGAAAGATCTCTATTCATTAAAATAAAATCACTGATATACATTCATCCTCTTTGCTGTGAGGGATTTACCAAAAACAACATTAAACCAAAACTCTGTTTTCACCTGAGAATTTATTGAGACATATTCATCCTCTTTCACTCAGAGGGATTCACCAAAACATTTTCACAAAACTTACTTTGCCTCCTATGAAATTTTACACCACTGTGTAAATATTTCATTTACATTCACTGCTGTGTGAAACTATTCATGGTTTTGAAACCAAAACTGCCCACTGGTTTTCTTCATTTACTTCTTTGCCTTTTCCTGCACTGCTGTGCATTCTTTTTACATCACATTACAAACAAAATTACTCTGCTGCATAAAACCCCTTTTACATTACAAAGAAAAATTTATGCTCCTGCATTTCATGCCAAATACATGACATTACATTTCAACCCAAAAATATTTATGCACTTCTGTGCATTCCTCCCCTGCAATACAAAGTTTAATCTCTGTGTTTTTACGGGTGCTGCAGACCCTCTGTTTTTACTTCCTGCCACACAAAATTACATGACATAAATTTTACCGGCAGTGATGTGCTCACTTCCCCTGCTCTTCTTTCACGCTGCAAGAGTCACACTGTTTTCATATGCCATTACATTGCTTTATTTACTGGTGCTGCAAGAGTCACACTGTTTTCATATGCCATTACATTGCTTTATTTACTGGTGCTGCGGACCTGATTCTTTTTACCATATGCAAAACATAACACATGCACTTTTTCACATTGGATTACAATCCATGTGTTTTCTTTCAATGGCTGCCACGAGCCCACACACTCTTCCCGTGTGTAATTACAGGCGCGAACCAAAAAAAACTTCACCGTGTGTAATTACAATATCACACATTCAAACCCTGTGTGTGATTACATATGACTCGAATAGAGTCAACCCTTGAATATTTCATATGGGCAAATAATAAAATAAAATAAAACTTATATTATATTTTACCTCCCGCCCATACTCCATGTTAATGTGCCGTAAAAAAACATTAAAACATTACCAACAAAATGTCATTGCATTTAATCGTAAGGTATGGTCCAGTAATTTTTTTTTACTCCACGCTTCATTAATTTTGACAGGCCCGTATGTAATTCTGTGAGTGTAAACCACGGAGACCTTACCTGGAGATCGAACGGCGGACAGTCTTCACAGTTGATCGGACGCATATCGGATGGGGTAAGCTGACCCAACGTTACCTTCCGATGGAGGCCTGAGGCTGATGTCATGCGAGCGTCGCTGTTGGACAGTTGTCGGCATCGGACCACCACCATACGGAAAATGCCTTTAACAAAAGGTGGTGCGATATGGTGCGATATCTTCCTGCCGGTTTAGATTTGCCGCTGGGTGGTTTTCTGTTTCCGTTGACTGCTGACCGCGCGCCATTACTGCTGGCCTCCTGCGCGCACAGGGGAAATTATAGTTTCCAACACGTGGGAGTTGGGCTGCAAACTCAGCTCCTGCTACTATCGATGCCTTAATATCAGAAAATTCATGTTGAGGGAAAATCAATGTTACAATAGCAGAAAATTCAAGTCGACAGAAAATGGAGCGGAAAGTTCCACACTGGTTAGCTGCCATGACACACTTTTTTTCCCATGGATTGAATACTCCACATGGCACAGGTGGTTTGATGTTGGCTTCCTGCGTACTTTTCTGCGAAATAGGGCACCTGAATTCGAGAACAATACTGAATTATAGAGTGATACCGAATTAGAGAGCAAAGGAAAACACCCTCAATGTGGCACGAATGATCAACTCTGCAATGTGTGTTCAGCATAAGTTTGTCTGCAGTTTTTTTTTGAATTTGCTTAGTTTATGTTTCTAAGTGGGCTTAGATTAAGTTTATGGTTTTTTTCCAATGTATAATGTTTTTACTTTGAAATTAATAATGTAAGTTTATGTGACAACAGACACAAATAGCGCGACTCATCTCGCGTATGTAGAGAGAACTGAATTGGCTACAAACTAATCGTCCTCCTGGAATCTGCGCATGGCCTTCCAATGATAATCTCCTCACTCGCATTGAAGTGCGTAATTTTTTTCCTGGATTTATTTTGATTTTAAATGTGTCTAAAGCTAGGGTTTGAATGCAACAAGATTTGTGATTTCCAACAAAGATGGAAGGGCCCGAGGGGACTGTTTATGCTAAAGGGATTTTCAAGCTTCAGATCCAAGAACCCGAAAGGTTATTTGAATTAATTCCTTTTTAGTAGTTGTAAAAGTTTCGATTCTGGAACAGTTTGAGTTCCAATTTAGGTTTTTCGGTCTATTGAGTATGATTTTATTTTCTGGATTTTAAGTCATTTGTAATATTATTTTTCCAATTGCAGATATCCTTTCGAGCATGTGAATGTGAAATTTGTGATCCCATTATTGACAATGGAGGGCGTATTTGCCTCTCCTGAATTTGCCGCCCAAGGTATGTGCAATTAGCTCCCAATTCTGAGTAGGAAGTAATTAATTGTTGCTAAGAATGTCTTTTTCTCGTGTTGTAACAAGATTTTTATTAATGGTCAGAGCGGAACAAAAGAGTTGTAACTGTTCATAGCTAGTTAAAAACCAACTTAACAGACAAAAATACGACGAATCTTTTATGACCTTGCTACGACGAATCTTTTATGACCTTGCTATGGCTAATGGTTCAATGAACGGCTCCTCTGAAGTACTTGGATTTTTTTTTCTCTTTTTAGCCCCCATTAAACTCTGATTTCGATTTTAGCTTAAATGTTGTCGTAGGCAAGGTGCGGTTATTCCACTAGAATCACCCAGGACTAGTTATGGCATTAACAATTATGCCTTTGGTTGTGATTCTAGATTAGAATCACAACATTCACAAGCATCTACGTATGAAAAATAGGCCACTAAATCATGCCACCACTAGCACAAGAAGGAAAATTAGTCTTCCTTTGCATTCCATTCCATTTCATGGCATTGTTCAGATTATTCAGTCTCACCTAATTTAATTCTAAAAATTTGTTGAAATACTCTTCATGTTACAAAGCTACAAAGCTAGAAGTTGTGAACATGTTGACTTTATCAGTTTTTTTAACTTAAGGTAATTTTACGCTAAAAAAGAGATGTAAATTCTTATAATTATTACATTCCATATTTTTTGTGGTTCCAGGTTTAAGCCACGCCCGTATTGTCATATCCATTGGTTTAGATCTGTTTATTTGAAGCAGAAAAGAAACCAATTTTTTTTTTCAGGTGAGATGAGTTTAGTTTCTGCCTACAGTCTCCTTGAGGGAGTGTCATTAGCAAAAATATTTGGTCGGTAGAAAAGAAACTAAAAAAATCTCTTTCAATAATCAGGTACTGTAGAAAGAAACCAAAAAAAATCTCGGTGAAGTGAGTTGAGTTTAGTATCAGAAGCAAAAGTATTTGGACCGTAGAAAAAAAACAAAAAACAAAAAAGGTTGATTTTAGTTTCGGCCTGCGGTAGTGTCCGAAGCAAAAATATTTGGACTGAAAAGAAACCCAAAAATATCCGTTTGATCTGTTTAAATAATACGTAGTGTCAAAAGCAAAAATATTTGTACTGAAAAGAAACTCAAAAAAATTTGTTTGAATGATCACGTAGTGTTAAAAAGAAACCAAAAAACTCTCTTTGAATAATCAGATTGGGAAATGACAGCACAGTATTCCTTGAGATTTCACGGAATCTGATCGGGCAAAAGGCATTTGGATCTCAGCAGTACTGCCTTCGCTGACATGACTTCTCTTGGTGCATCTTTGAATCTCCTTAACAATGGCACTGGAGTTGTCTTTGTTTGCTTTCGTTGGTAGTTATCTACTCCTACACCTCAATAAAGTAAATAAGAGTCAAGTAAATCAGAGGATTTTTTTTCAGAGTTGATGCTTTATGATGTGGATTTTTCTGTTCATTTTATTGAATGTGTCTTTTTAGTTTATATTATATTATATTTGCATTCGACGTGAATGGAAGTTCCAATGACTACTGGTTCGCTATCCTTATCGAATACGAAGACAAAGATGGCGATCTTTGGGCCGTGTACCGTGTATATAAAGAAGATGTGTTATTGTACAGAGAATGAGTTAACTTTTGGATATGGAGATCATGTTCCTGAATTTATTTCGATTGTTTGATCTTTCTCTTGATTATGAGATTTTCTACATATTCTCAGAGATTGAAGACAAAGATGGCGATCTTTGAGCCGTGTATATAAAGGTGGTGTGTTATTGTACAGAGAATGAGTTAAGTTTTGGATATGGAGATCATGTTGCTGAATTTATTTCGACTGTTTGATCTTTCTCTTGATTATGAGATTTTCTGCATATTCTCAGAGATTGACATAAAAATACGAGATTCAAAAATATTTTTAAAATCTAAAATAAACATAAAGATGCCCGGTTACATCCATGTATCAATTCATGGTTGCAAAAATATTCATGTTTACATTATCATGTATGCAGGCAAATTCTAATTCATGGGAAGGAATGGAAAAGACTTGGGTGCAAATTGGTGTTTGAATAGCGGCTCTTTACCAGTTCCATTCTCTATTCGCTTGCAGTCTCTTTCTACTGAAAGAACACTCACTGCAAACAACCCAGTGCGTGCTACTTACAGGCTTGCCAATTATCACTGTATCATTGATCGCCATCCGAGCTCCTGTGACGTACGTTGCATATGTAAAGTCTTTTCATGTGGATAAAAATAAGAGTGTAGCAGGGCGTTTCAGTTTTTATGATGGTTGAAATTGTATATCCCACGTTAACACGAAATTGTTATAATTGTGATTTTTCTACGCGTTGATATAACCAAGAAGTTGGCGTTTTTCAAACTATTCCAAGTTTAGGAGTTTCCATTATGATCGATTACCTAAAATAATATCTAGACATATATTTAATTATCTTTTCAATTTGAAATTCTTTATATTTCTAATGTATGTGTGTATATATATATATATATTTTGTTAATATTCAATGTTTTAGTGATAATTAATTCTATTTCTTATATAAAGCTGTTTCTAATTTCTGATTATTATCTATGTGTTTCTAATCTATAAAAAAATATAGTATTTTTAAAATGTGATATATTTTTAAAATGTGATATATTTTGATTATAAAAAATTTATAAATTAATTTTTTTTATTTCAACCATCATTAAAAAATTCAATTTTATGATATAAATTGAATTTACCAATTTAATTATATAAGAAGAATTTAATTGGTCATGTAAATTATTAGATTTAATCATCAACTACTTGATCCAAAAATTTTAGCTTCAACTAGAAGCCACTCATGCATATGCATTTCTGAGTAAGTAACACAATCATTTTTCGCTATGTTCTCACACTCCACTATTTTTGACAACATCTTATCAAATTTTCATTTAATTGTTTATGTCTTTGATGGTGCCTTTATAGATGACAATGCATTGTTTTGGGGAATCAAATACTACAATTATATGTTTTTGGAAGTTGAACCAATGGGTATTCATATGTTCAATAATACAATTATATGCTTTTGGAAGTTGAACGGATGGGTAATGTCCAATGTGACTCTTCATCTATGCTCTTTTTTCATATGCTACGACTTATAACATTTCCATTACAAAATTTGATGCAATTGCTAGTATATTTTTATATGATTATATTTTAGTTTGTTATTTAGTTTGAATTATTGTCTTTTTGTTTTTATTTTTACTTTTGTTGTATTATTAATTTTATATAATTTTAGGTAATACAATTACAATTTACTAAAATATAGTTTTAGATTTATTTTTATTAGAAGATGTCAATCACAATTTTCATGAAAATTGGTAAATTTTGAGCGCGACCAATTTTTTTTTTGATAAAGTGAGACACATATCAAGAAAGCTGAAATAAGATACAAATCTTAAATGGATGACATCTTAATAAATTATTTTTCTTTGATTAAAATAAAATAAAATATAATTTAATGATTTATAAATTTAAAGATTCATATTTAGTGCTAAATTATGAATGGCAACACAATAATCGATTGTTACCCTGCTAGCTTAGCAGGGACTAATAGGAGTATAGGAGTATGGCATAACCAAGTAGATTTTAGTTTTATACATTGAGAGTAATTAGTTATTTAAATAAATAAATAAGTTTAAAACAATGGTGAAGGTTGTAAGTCACAATAAAGTAACCGTTATTAATACTAGGGACTAATAGGAGTATGGCATAACCAAGTAGATTTTAGTTTTATACATTGAGAGTAATTAGTTTTTTAAATAAATAAATAAGTTTAAAACAATGGTGAAGGTTGTAAGTCACAATAAACTAACCGCCGTTATTAATACTGGCTTCCATCATATTTATTAATTTTTATATGATAATCAAGTGGGTTTAGTTCTATACATTGACAGTATTTAGTGAAATAAATCAATAAATTAGAAACAATGGAGAAATCTCTAACTCACAATACACTAATAGTTATTCATATTTGCTTTTATCATATTTATTAGTTTTTAAATGGTAGTAATATTAGATAAAAAATTTAATAAATATATATAATTTTAAAATATTGCTATTTCGTTGTAAATTAATTTAATTTTTGAAGAATTATCTAAATATTTTATGTACTAATTTGAACTAATCATTTTAAACATTTAAAATTAAAATTAATTAAGCAATTTAGATTTATGTTTTTTTAAAATTAATTTAATTTTTGAAATATTATGTAAATATTTTATGCACTAATTTGAACTAATCATTTTAAACATTTAAAATTAAAGATAATTAAGCAATTTAGATTTATGTTTTTTTTAACACGATCAGGGATTGATTATATTGCAAAAAAAGATAGAAGCAAACTCCTATTACATCCAATGGGGATTGGATTCAAGTGAAAGATGAAAATGGGAGTGCAGTCCCTTTTTCTAACTTGAATCCAATTTTATATGTATTCTTTTGATTAGCTTGGTGTATTGCCGAACATATTGTTCTAGAAGTAAAATAAACTTGCAATACATATAAAATTAAAAGATTTCACCAAAACTGGTTGACTCACTACTCTACTTGAGCATGGCGCTTCTTGCTTTTATGAGTGGAGGTTTCCCTTTGCTGGCTCTGAGTGATTGACTTGATATAGTTTATGGCTTCTTTTATGAGTGGAGGTTTCTCTTTTATGACTGGAGGTTTCCCTTTGCTCGCTCTGAGTGATTGACTTGATATAGTCTATGGCTTCTTTTATGAGTGGAGGTTTCTCTTTGTTGGCTCTGAGTGATTGACTTGATATAGTCTATGGCTTCCTCGACTTGATATAGTCTATGGCTTCCTCAAGCTGCTTGCATTTGTTTTTGAGCCCTATTATTTCGATTTTATGCTCAATGCCTCTTTGTTTATACATGTTCTCTATTTTCATTTCTTGCTTTTATGAGTGGAGGTTTCCCTTTGCTGGCTCTGAGTGGTTGACTTGATATAGTCTATGACTTCCTCAAGATGCTTGCATTTGTTTTTGAGCTCTATTAGTTCGATTTTATGCTTATCTATGTGTCTCTGTTTATACATGTTCTCTATTTTCATTTTCATCTTGAGATCCTTAAGTGCTTTGTTGAGCCTACCTATCATGAACTTGTTTGCCCTGCATGTTGGACAACCATCATTTTTTGAAACTCTTTCTATGGTATTGCACTCCATTTAGATCCTCTGACTTGCTGAATCTTTTGTGATTTTTTTATTTCTTTTGTATGTGCTCTTGTTGATCTTACTGTTGTTTTTGATATATCTTCTGTTGAGATTCTTTTGCTCTACTTCTCTGTCCTTGGAATGAGAATTTGGTCTGTTGCAGCGTGTTAACACAAAAATACACAGCAACGCCCAATCTGGCAAAGAGAAGATGCTCTGAGCTTGATTTGAAGAAATGCTTTGAGCTTGATTTGAAGAAATACTATGAAGCTTATTTGAAGGGATGTCCACTGAGACTTTTCCAGAAGCTGAATGGATGATGGTGAAGGCATTGTGAGAAGGCAGATAGAACTGAAGGAAATGATGGAGGTTTTGAGAAGAGGGAGACACCCTAATAAAATGACACAAAGGAGTGGAGACACAGGGCAGAATGCTATATCGATTCAAGGGAGGGATACACAGGGAGTTATTGGGAGCGGTATGCTTGTTGGTGGAAATGAGAATTCTCTTGTTGTTAAAGTGTTTGGAGATGGCTGAGAGACTAACAAAGAGCTTGCAGAAGGATGACGGGTGACCCGGATGTATGAAAATCCCTGACTGAGAGATTGCTTCATTGATGGCTTGACATAGAAAACTTAAAACATATAACTGAGAACTTTTGATATTCACTGAAGAGCAACATAAGCTTGCATTGAGTTTACTAAGCTTGTTGATTAACGCGAGGATACATGACTTGTTGCAGTGTTTGAATATGGTCATTCGATTGCAATTTATGAACACATTTGTTTCTTGAAACTTGACACTGATATGACAGATATCAGCTCGATTCAGGTAGAGAATATTTGTCTTCCTTGGCATGCGGACTTTACGTAGTGTTAGAATTTGTTTGGATTTTCTGATTATACTCCTGTAGGTACCAATTGAGTGCCTCTGTTAACAAATCTACCGTTTGATCTTCTTGTGTACTCTCACTAATTTTTTTATTTTCCTCATGCTTTTTTCCATTTTTTTGCTCTTTTATCATGAGGGATGTTGTAAATTATGGGATGGACATACAATATAGTTCGTTGTTTTCCTTACGCTTCCTACTTGTCTTTCTGTAGCCTTATTGGTTATAAGCCTCTTTATTATGTTCTCTCAAGACATCTTTAAGGCTGACCCTTCCCAATCCTTTTAGATTCAGTATTATCCTCTGATATATTTTGTTCATAGTCGAATTATTGGGATTTTTACTATTGATCATTGCTTCAATAACAATTGCAGAGTCTCCTATTACCATAGGATCTTGGATTGCTTTTTTTTTAAGAATCCTTGAGCCTAATAAAAGACCATACGCTTCTTCTTTGTTATTTGTGGTTTCGCCTAGGCCCCATTTGTAGGTGACGATCTCTTTCCCATCTGGATCACTTATCACTCCTCCTGCTCCTTCTTTCCCTGGATTGTTTTTCGATGCCCCATCAAAAAAAATATTGAATCTATTTTTCTTTTTCCTCCACTCTTCAAGTTATTTTTCACTCATCCTTAGTTTTCAATTTCTTGTTGTAGGAGCTTTCTTTGGTCCTACTTTCGCAATGTTTTCCAATATAGCTTTGCCAATCCAATCTCTCTCCTCTTGCTGAAGATTGTTGTGATCCACTGCTGACATCCCGTTAGTGTTTATAAATTCTGAGACTAAACCCCATGTTTTTGATAATATTTTACCTATTCTTGGCTTTTGGCATCTGAAGATATTTTTATTTCTAGTTAGCCAAACCTTCCAACACAATACTGTTGGAAGTCATTTCCAAAGCCTGATTATTGTAGCATTGTTTTTTTTAGAGTAAGGATAATTCCTTTCCCATGTTTTATAAAATTTTGAGAAAGTGTTGGTGAAGTTTAAATTTATTTCCAGCGGGCTTGTAATCTGCTTCCAACATTCTCTCACTATCCAACATTCTCTGGCTATCCTGCATTCCAAGAAAATATGTTGGATGGACTCTTCCTCTATCAAGCACATGGAGCACCTAGATGGGCCCTAAATTCCTTTTTTTTAAGTTTTCAGTAGTTAGTGTTTTCCCTTTGAGAAGAGTCCATATAAATGCTTTGATTTTTGGGAGACATTTAGTTTTCCAAACCACTTTCCAGAGGCTCCACTCCTGATGATTTTGATGTTCTTGAAGTGCTTTGTACCCTGTTTTAACCGTGTATCCTCCTCCATTTGGATCCCAAACATAATCATCCTCTTTCTCAATGCTTATGGGCGCTACCCCTTTGAGGTGATGCTTTAATTTCTCCCATTGTCCTTTTAAGTTTATGGGGGTTGTTGGGATTTGCCACTCATGCCAAGTTTGTTGATCCCATGCTGAAATTGAATGAAGGGTGTTCAACCCTCTTTCTCCCATCCATTTTTGTATGCCAAGGAGGTCCCGTTGAAGGTTTAGGGGCTCTTTTCCCATTATTCTTTCATCCCAAATAGCCACTAATTTCCCATTTCCCGGAGTTTTAGATATATGATTCATGATTGAGGGGATAATTTTCTTTACAAGTTTCCAAACTTACGTGCAAGGCCTCACAGGATTTATGTCTATCAGTAACTTTGTTCTAGTTTGATTTAAGTATTTTCTGACAAGGGATTTTTTCCACCAACTTTTCCTTCCAGTTATCACTCTCCATATTATTTTCATCCCTAGTGCAGTGTTCATGAAGCTTGGTAAACGTATGGATAAACCTTCCTATTCATATAGTAGTGTGACTTGATCCTGTTAGAGTCGGTCAGAGATCAAAAATCTTTGTTGCATTTCATTTTAGGTGTCTCACTCCATTCACTCAACTGCATTCCACTAGGGGCATGCCATAATTTGACGGAAGGGCCTTGTCATTCATTCCCCTCATGTCTTGTGCCTTCTGGCTTAGGTCTTTACATCAATGTTTATTGCAGTCCATGACAGTCAATGTTTGATATTTTAATGGACAAAAGTCATTTCAATCAGTAGGTCTAGGGTTTGGTCTACAGAATGTCGAATAATGCCCGTAGGCCATGAGGATGTCTTCAGTAAGTAGTTATTTCAGGATTGTCATTGTCAATAATGCGAGATTGATTCTTATTCAAAACCATGGTTTTGAAGAAGAAATCATCAATTGTGTTTTTGTAATAAATATGTCAAAATGTCTCAAGTGCTACAGCTCCTCAATGGTAGCCTTGTGTCGGCTTCAATAGCTCCTATCCCTGCAAAGAAATCAACAGAAGAGTCATCATTTTAATCAAGCAGGACACTAATAAGGGCAAACTTCGATATTACCCATATAACATAAATTGAAACTATGAATGGCTTCCACAAACATGGGAAGACCCATCTCTTGCAAATGCAGAAGTTGAAGGAGCATTTCGTGACAATGATCTAGCTGATGTGGTTTAGATTGGGGAAAGCAAATAAGGAGTATGCACTCAAGATAATTGCGGATACAAATGAATCTGGAGCAAAATCAGTGATTAGAGGTACACTGGGAAAAAAATGTGCTTGACCCAGGTGTGCTTGGGTTAGCATTATGTATTTTGCATAATTGTGCAGCCAACCTTCCCAAAAAAACCTAGATTGCAGATTCTTAAAATATTCTAGGATCGCATGACGTGAATATTTTGGGAAATTCACATTCTACTTAAGTTTAGTGAAATTGCAGGCAAGCCCGTTCATTGACATTACATTTCTCTTTCCTTCATTAAAGGTGGCATCTTATTTAAAAGCCATTTTATTAAAAGACAGTTATTATTCAAATGACAAAAAGGAAGGTGAACATTCAATGTCTTCAGTTATGACTCACAAGATCTACGCTACATTTTTGCCTTCTTAATTGGTCATCAAAGAAATTCAAGTGTAACACTGCTCCTGTTACTAATGGTTGGCTTTTCATTTCTAGTTTGTAATGACTAAACAATTCCCCAACTTTGGGTCGATTGAATTTCTCATAGCAAAGCTTATTTATTGTATTAAGAGTCATTTTGTAAAGGGTTGGAGTTTCTGGGAGGAGGGGAGAAAAACTCAATGCTTCACTGTACAGTTTAGCAGAGAATTAATGAAATGATACAACTCTAATTCAGGAGACTCATGCGGTGTGAGTTTAGCAATTTGTTCTTTTTTCTATTTCATATGTACTATGTTATGTTTTACCATCATTTCATGATCATTTCCATTTGAATGATTTTAAGTATGAGAGGTAGAATCTTGTTATTTACTCTATCTTGGGAAAGCGTTCATGTTCTGTGTTCCTCTTCTATCTGAAAAGGATTCATCACCTATGCCCTTTTTAGCTTCTCAAACAGTCTGTCCACTCCATATTATCAAAAATTTGATTGCTAAACTTCATGCCTATCATGCCTAAAGAAACAATCTATGTCTTAGATTTAATTGCACAAGCTCATGCTGTCCTTCGGTCCCATACAACCCAGAAAATTCAGTCATTCAATTAATTATCTTTTTATATATGTTTACCAGCCTAAAATCAGTGTTCAATTTGAGTCATCTCAGACCATATTGTTTATTTTTTACTGAGCGTGACCCGGAGAGAGCCCTCTCCTGTTCTGGTAGGGCTAGCTACCAGACTGACTGTGGTTTGTGGTTACCCCGAATTTTGCCTTCTTTCAGCCTAAGGCAGATTTAGGCCTTAACAGATCCCACTTTACTAGATTGAACTTTATGTTCTCTTGCTTTCCTCCCTGCCAGAGAAAGTATCTTATGATTATTTCCATTTGCTTGTGAGCGCTTGTTAGAGCTAAAATAATCACATATTGATATATTGGGAGAGATGAAAGTAGTGCCTTAATCATAATCACCATGCCTGCCATATTAAGCCACATCATACACCATTTTTGTATTTTTTCCTTAATTTTTTCCACATGTTTGCTCCATACTTCAGCTTTCACATTCTCCTTGGCTGTTGGAAGTCTGAGGTAGGTGAAGTGCGTCCATCTTGCCTATATTGGAATTTCAAGGATTTGTGAGATGTTCTGCATTATTCTTGGAGGAGTGTTCCAACCATATATTCTACATTTTGAATTATTTAATAGCCCTCTGGATACTTGAATAAAGTCATCCAGAACTTTTTAAAATATTCTTGCTATTATACTTGATGCCCCTCCCAATAAAAGAGTATCATCAGCAAAAAGAGTGATTGATATTTTTTACTCCTTTCGCAATTTCAATACCTGTGATTTTTTTTCTTTCCTTTGATTTTCCAATGCTGTACTTAGTGTTTCAGAAATTATAATATATAGAAATAGAGATAGAGGACATCCTTGTCTCAACCCTCTTGAGCTCTGAAACAAGTTGCTGAGTATTCTATTTATTAGTGGCGCTATCCAAGGGGTTGAGATGTAAGCTTGTATGGTCTCAATTATCTCTTGAGAGAACCCAAATTTTTTAAGAAATGTTGTTAGATATGTGTGGCTGACTTTACCAAAGGCATTTTCCATGTATGGATTTATAATAATTCCTTTCTCTTTCCTTTGAATGCTAGTATGAGTTGCTTCTTGGACAATAATCACATTGCAATTATTTGTCGGTTTGGGACAAAGCCGCCTTGGTTTTTAAAGATTACTTCAGCGAGAACTTTCTTGATCCTATTGTCTATTCTTTTTGTGAAAATTTTATAGGAGGAGTTGTAGAGAGATATTGGTATATATCTGTTGAAAGTTGTTGGATTGGATTCCTTTAGAATTAGAGCCATATATGAGGGATTTTCTATTTCCTCCCATTTTCTTTTAATACATTTTTTGTCATTCTCATGAAACCTTTTTTTATGACATTCCAGTGCTTCCTGTAAAACACGATTGTGAATCCATCTCTCTTTGAAGACTTTTCTGGATGAAGACTCCATATTGCTGCTAGCACTTATTCTTCAGAGATTTCTTTGTTTGTTTCTTAATTTTGTTCATCACTTTTCTTTTTGGACTTGTTGTAGAAAATCCTCATGATCTGCAGGTTGTTCATTTTTTGTTAATAGATCTTTCAAGTGATTATTGGCTTCTTTTTTTACTTCCTCCACTCTATTTCTTGTCCATCCACTTTAATTTGGTCTATCTTATTTCTGGCTCTTCTAATTTTCATTGTGTTGTGAAAGAAGGCAGTATTTTTATCTCCTTCTTTCAACCAAAGGCATCTAGATTTCAATTTGAGCTCTATATCTTCCTTTCTATTTTGTGTGTATATTTCCCAAAATAGTTCATTTTATTTCAAATAATCCTGCTTCTCCTCCTCTTTGTTTTATTTTCTTCTTGCATGCTATCCATTTTTTTTTTTTTTGAAGCTCTATTTTTCTTTCTTTTTTTTTTTAATTTCATTCTTTCTTGCCCATATTTTTAGCTTTATTCTCATATTCTTCAATTTTGTTTCCCATACATAATGGGGGGATCCTGTAATGTTTTGTGGCCATCGCTCTTCGATTTGAGTTCTGAAATCTTCATTACTGTCCCAGATTGAGTTGTGTATAAAACGAAGAGGACCTTGGTTGTACATTTTGCCCAAAATAAGAGCTACTATTTTATGATCCGAAGTTGTTGTATGAATAATTTTTGATTTTACAAAGGTGTAATCAACTGCTATGTTTTCTTGAACTAAAATTCTATCCAACCTCTGCTTTATATTATTCTTACCCACTCTCTTGTTGCTCAATGTGTATTTCATGTTACTTGGCAAGATATCAGTTAGATTGTGCTACTCCATTATTTCTTCCAGAGTTTCTCTTGAAAGATCCACATGATAAGTCCCTCCAAAATTTTCTTCTATCTTTCTTACCAAGTTTAGATCACCTCCCAAAATTATTTTTCCATTTTGACTTTCTATTAGCACTTCTTTTACCAAGTTCCAACATTGTTCTTTTTATTTATAACGATTTGCAGTATAAATGTTAATGAGGTTGTAGTTTTCCTTTGTATTGAGATCCTTTAAATCTGTTTTGATCCAATGCTTACCGATTTTTTTATTTGTCATTTCCCATTTCATTTTTTCCCAAAGGGTGCAAATTCCTCCTGAGTCTCCTATTGCCTCAAGTGTTATTCCTTCATAATTTTTTAATTTTTGTATTATTTTTCCCCTTTCTTCACTGTTTATTTTGGTCTCCTGGATCATGAAAATGTCTGACACTTCTTTCATTAGGGTTTCTCTTGCTACATTTTCTTTGTAGGATGTGCTCATACCATGACAGTTCCAAGCGACCACTATCATTATTTATTGGTTTGCTGGTGCACGATGCCCTTCCCTTTGTGCTGATTTTTCTCACTATTTCCTATATTTTTCCCAAGGAAGGAGTCCAGTGGTTGCTGAGTACCTAGAGCCATCTCTTTGGTAGCTGCTTCATCCCTTATTTCATTGTCAGATTTTCTGCCTCCTTTCTTTTGGTGTTCATTGATTTGTAGGGTCTCTTTAGATTGTTTCTAGTTAAAATGCGGTCCACTAAGGAGGGGTGGAGGGGGGAATGATGGTTTGAAGGGATGGTGGAGAGAATAAAGGGGTTATGAGAATGCATTGGGGATCTGTATGAGGGAGGATCTGTAGTGTCTTCCAGTGGCCCAAAGGGGCTCGAATTTGTGAGGTGTGGGGGTAGGGCAGTGGAAGGAGATGGTGAGGAAGTTTCATTTTATTCCTGGGGCTGCGAAGATGGGCGGGGGAGGTTGCTTGTTGGTGGGTTTCTTCCTTTTTACTTACTCCCATTAATTTTCTTGTTCCTCAACATCTTCACTTTGATTTTTTTTAGAATATCTATTTGAAAAGTGACCATATTCATGAAATACCTTGCATTTGAATGGGATCTGCTCATAGTCTAGCTAGTGTATATGCGATCATTGGTCGATCCTAATCTTTATCGCTTCTGGAAGTCCATTTCCTATATCCACTTCCACGCATATTCTAGGACATGCATGCATATCGTCCTTCGGTTCACATCTATCTATATATTTTCCTATTGCATTTCTTATAGCCTTTACTGACTCATCTTCCCCACATTGTAAAGGGAGATGGGGTAACTTGACCCATACTGGCATTGCACTTAACACATCCATTTCACGATCGAAGTCTGGGGTCCATCGGTTTAGTTATAGTCCTATAGTATCCATGAAATATGGGCCATTTCTAAAGATCAGATCTTTGTTTTCGTTTGTTTCAAAATGAAATATGTAGTATTCCCTTCCACATAATCTTATTGTGATTTTCCCATTGATGGTTGAGCTCCAGTTTCTTTCAACCCATCTTTGAACCAATTTGGGGGATGACCATAACCTAGTGAATTGTCCAACTAGACCATGTTCAGTGAGAGACAACGCTGTTCTGCGAGGAAGAGAAAGAGGAAGGAAGATTTCTAGAATATCATCAAGATTTTTAACAAACTTGTTTATTGTTGGCATGATTCTTAGAGGTCCTGTCGTTGCTAAAAGGGAGGTAAACTCATCAGCTGCTTCTTCATTTCCTTGGAGTCGATCTATTAGTGGATCACCCTCATCTGGAGGATCCATTGGCTTTGAGATCTCAACAGCAGGAGGTTGTTGAGTGGAAACTGTGTGTAGAGAGGGAACCTGCTAGGTCAAGCAGTAGGATTGCACGCACAACCTAGCAAAAACTTAGATTTGCATAGCCGCAATTTAGATCTATGTTAATGGATAATTAATTATATAAAATTTCATTAGTTATATCAATAAAATTATTTATTTTGGAATTGTGCTTTTAAAATTTTAATTTAATTATAAGTAATAATTATGAAATAGATAGCAAATATTTAACATGCATAGAATATTTTTTGTAGTATCAACAAATAAAAAGTTTAGATTTATCTCTAAGGGAGTTATGAACTTTTTGTCTTTTTAACTAAATTTATTAACTAATGAAACTACCATATGAATTGAGTTATTGTTTTTTAGACATGTGCTATTGATAGGCCATGGTATTTGTACATGGTATTGTAAAAAAAATGCATTTACAAATTAAGAATATACATGTTAAAATGGGGGTGAATATCCAAGGTTAAAAATCCTTTTATGTTGATGGTATCTATTTTGGAGGAGGGTATACAAAATTTCAATTTAATCATCAATAATTATTAGACGAAAGGTAGAGGTTTTTGCAGAATAAAAAAACCTGCAAGGACTATTCTATAATATTATTAGTATAGTCATACATCGAGGGTTGATATTTATCTCAATAGTAGTTATTCCCTTTCTACCCTGTTAATTAAATTGATTGATTACAAAAATGTCATACGAACAAGTGTCTTATAAAATGAGTTATGGTTTTTGGATATGTGTTATTGATAATCCATCATATTGGCTCATGGTATTATAATAAAGCCTATTTACATGTTAAAAGTCTCCATGGTAAAGTGGGAGTGAATCTCCATGGTTAAGAATCTTGTTACATGTTCTTTTAAATGAAAATATATTTAACTCATATATTAATTATTTATATGACTAATAATAATAATAATAATAATAATAATAATAGTTTTTTTTAACTTGGAAATATAAGATCTATTATGATGTATGTGTTTATATTCTTCTCATGGATTGATGGCTATGGGAATTTATTAACCATTTAATATATATGGTTTCACTAATTATATTAAATCCCATGTATCTATATTAATCACTCCAAGAGGTGTATCTTTATAGGAATTTGTCTCGAACACTACTACATAGATGGGGGTTTGAAGACATCTTTAGAGTAAATCGTCTTAACTTGACACAAAGAAAAAACTTGTCAATTGCCTTAAATAATTTTTTTAATGAAGTACAAAAGTATTATGGTCTCTTAAGAAATAATTCATTTTGTCTCTTAATAGATAATTCATTTTTTTCTCTAAGAGACTATAGCTACAATTAAATACACATATTGTCTCTATAGAAGTAGCTGTATTTAATCCTAATTATTGTCTCTGTGGAGATAAGAAAAACGTCTCTTTCTAAACAAAATATAAAATGTGAAGATTTTTATTTGTTCATTGATTAATTCATGTTGGGGAACCATCATATCAAACCAACAACCTCATGCTTGCAAGGAAGGTGCTCTTCCATTGAGCTAGAACCCTTTAAAAAAATGTGTTATCTCCATGAGAAAAGATAAAAATCAACCAAAATGTATCTTCATATTAGTCAAAAAAATTAGTTACCTCTTTCTACATGATGAAATTTAGACAAAAGGAAAAAAATGTACATGGTATTGACCATGAGGTCATCTAGTGGTCTAAATTTCACAATGTTTATTTGTCAAGATGACACCTCAAACAAAAATGATGGGAGAATCAATGTGAATAAATATTTTGGTGGATGGCAGAGTATAACAAGGAAAAAGCACCTCAAGATTTAAACTTTCAAGGACTATAAAGGGATCCTTCAATGCAAATTCATGGATATTTGAATTATTTGTGGTAACAATCCAAACAAATGTACGAATGTGAACATACAAATATTATAGAAACATTGAAAAAAATAAGGGAGTTTTATTCCTTGTAAACAACCTTGCAATTTCAACAGTAACCATAACTTGTCTAATTTAAGGTACTTCATTATCTGCCAAAACCTACAACATATTCTCTACATGGAAGAACGTGAGTTGCAACATAAAAAAACAACAAACTATATATTCCAACAACTAGCTTTCAAATATGACCCTATAGAAACTACAACATATCTTGGATGTTAAAAAGGTACAACAATAGCAATCAGATGATCATCTTCTCAAGTGTATTATACTATTACAATATAGTTTGGAAAAAACCTTTTGTTTAGTGATTGGTTGCATGCATTATTCCTGAAAATGTGTGTTACCTACTACTACATGAGGAGTTTTAGGAAAAAAAAAAATGAAAAAAATGTACATGGTACTGACTCTCAAGGTCACAATTTCACAACATTTATTAGTCAAGATGATACTTGAAACAAAAATGATGGGAATATCAATGTGAATAAAGCTTTTAGGTAGATGGGAGAGGATAACAAGGAAATTTCACCTTAATATTTAATGTTTGAAGGACTATGCAAGGATCCTTCATTACAAATCCAAAGAGATTTGAATGATATGTTGCAGTAATCGAAACAAATTTGAACAAACAAAGATTACAAAAACATTGAAAATGACATAGGAATTTTGTTCCTTCTAAATAACCATGGAATTTCAACCATAACCTATCCAATTTTAGCTACTTCCTTATCTACAACAACTCACAACATATTCTATTGTTTGCATAGATCCACACATTGAGGAAGAAATGTTATAGCACTTAAAAATATGTATTGTTGCAAAACATTAAAGATATTAAATATTGAACACCTACTATGTGTTGTGATCTAGTTATGGATTGAATGCTTGAACCACTAGCTTAACTTTCTTAAAAGGTAAAATAGATGTGTTTTGATCTTTTCTCGGCATAAAATGTAACTAATGCATGTTTATATTAAGTTTAATGCCAGCATTATAAACATCATTTTATGTTTGAAGTTCCATGTCGAAAATATATATTTCAGTATCAAATTTCCTATCTACCTGGTATACCCCTCAACATCTTTAACAATATCATTTCCATGATTGACCAGATTTCATTTGGATATCCATTATTTACATTTATTGAAAATAATAACATTTTTTTTCCAAATTAACATTAAATTACATTAATGATTATGCATGATATTAGCATGCATACCTTTGTTTCATTCCAAGCATCTTCCACTCTTAACTTATTTTCCTTCAATTTTACATGTTTGAGCTCCCCCCTGTCAAGGATTATGCACATTATCATATATCCTCACTTCTTGCTTTATGGAAATATTCAAATAAAATTTGAAATGCAAAAAATACCCACAGCTAAATTCAAATTGCTACACTTCCAAAGAATGGAAAAATGATAATATCAGTTCCATGATTGACAGGATTTCATTTGGATATCCATTATTTACATTTATTGAAAATAATAACATTTTTTTTTGCAATTTAACATTAAATTACATTAATGATTATGCATGATATTAGCATGCATACCTTTGTTTAATTCCAAGCATCTTCCACTCTTGACTTATTTTCCTTCAATTTTACATGTTTGAGATCCCACTTGTCAAGGATTATGCACATTATCATATATCCTCACTTCTTGCTTTATGCAAATATTCAAATAAAATTTAAAATGCAAAAAATACCCACAGCTAAATTCAAATTGCTAAACTTCCAAAGAATGGAAAAATGATAGATGGCTAACATAAAATCAACCATTCCAAGATTTACTTGAATAATTACAACTCCACCCGAAAGATTGTTAATTCCTTCATTCAATTTCTTTTTCAGAGTGTTGTTTTGCAACCTGCACATAGAGTGAGAACAACACCATGTGTGAAATCCTTTGATAAAGTAAGTTGATAGTTGAGCTGATTATCAACTGGTACATATTGTGACACTAAAGCAACCTTAAATTATAGAAATTTGATGTCTATTATTATCATTGCATGATAATATTAAATAATAATGTGTAGTTGGGAAGTTCTTAGTTATGAATATATGCATCTTGAGTTTGTATTTTCCTATGATATGTTGTAATTATCTACAGATGATTTAATAAACAAATAAATTTTTTATTTTTTATTATTTTCCAAACTTAGTGACTTGGAAGATGTAATTTACTTTATTGATAAAGGATTTGTGTATGGTATTATCTAAATGAAAAAATTATGAATTATTTAACTGGGGTTTTTATTTTTTTTAAACGTGTATAATGCACAGTTAAGAATGGTCCCGTCAAGGCCGATGATTTAGCTAGTTGACTGTTTGAGTTGAATCGTCTACATGTAGAAATATATATAAATACTTAATAGTAGAATTTGCACCAGATGTTGCAAAGGAAACACCGTAAGGCATAAATTGAAGAACGCAAATACAACAAAAAAATATTTTCATAAAAAATAAAAATACTTATAATGAATTTATTATTAGATATTCCTATGAAATGCACTATATATTAGCCCCACTAATTGTTTCCCTTTCACCACTATGGTCATGTTATTGCTTGATGGCATCAATTTTATTCAAAAGGGCTGCCTAATAGCCCTCTTCCAATACAAAAAATTGATTCCCATACCTGGACTGCAGCTCAGAAAAGAATTGACGAAGAATGGCTTAAAAACACTCTCCTCATTTGACCAAAAACATTTAGGGCCTCATGGCATAACCCATTCTGTACATATCATCAAATTACAGAATTCCATGTAACTTCATCTAGCCTAGGCATTGCATTAAATAGTTTCAGTGCTTGGTCCTCTCATCTCTGTAATAATAACTTCAACCCCTGCAATGATTTCTGTGGCCACGGTAAGCTCTCACTGGTGATCTCGAGTTGCGGTCTCGCTGATATCAAATCGGAGGTGCTCGAGAGGGCCGACCATGCTGATATCTAACTGGAGACCTTGACTTAGAGCGTGATTTTGCACGTGACCTAGGAGATCTAGACAAGTCAATTGGAATTAGATATTTTCACATAAGCCTCCAACATAATAATTTTATTTGTGTGAGAAGAAAGGAGCTCCAACACAGAAACTTTATTCACATAAAAGACACAGCTCCAATATAAATAATGTCATCTACATAAGAAGGAAGTATATTCAATATAATTAAAATAAAAAAGACTAAGTGAATGCATGCATTGATTTTCGACTCGCAGCCTTTTCATCAATATCATCTCCATCTACTTTAAGGGTTTTACTTATTTTTGCAGCCCTAGCTGATGCCATTTCAGTTGCAGACTTCATTGATGTAGCCCTGCTGGCTGCCTCTTGTGTAGCCATTGACTGTTGCATAAGCAATGCCTGTTTAAACTGCAATTGTTGCATGGCAACTCCTTGCTGCATCATCATTGGCAATGGTGGATGCTAAGAAGAATCGTTTTTATCTTGCTCATATTGATAAGATGAGCTCCCATTGTGACTCCTCGAACCTTGTCAAAATAACAGTAATATCAATTAACAATAATTATAGCAGTATGGAAGTACATTGTAAAGGGATGTTGGAATGAATGAAACAATTCAAAATGTTAACCTAAACATAGGGAGCGATTCAATGACCAGCTCATAGATATCAAAGAGTACAAAAATGAAGCAATATAGAAGATGACATGAAGAACATTCACAAACATTGGCATTGCTAAAACAAATAAAGGAAGAAAAGAAAATATCAAAAATAAAAAGTGAAATGGAAAAATTATTAAAGCACATCCTATCAATCAAGACCTTACACACTTGTACCTTGATGCAATTTAACTGAAAATTGCCACAACATTTAGTGAGATAAAACTTTTCCTCTAATTACATTTCCAGATAAATTTAATAACAAACATTTTTCATTACAGATAACTTACAAGACTAACTGACAAATGACAACAGTAACAATTTTCAAAAACTGCCTCATCTCAAATTAGGTCCAGTTAAAGAGGACGACAGATCAATCAAAGACAACTCCACGTCAGTTTTTCCAAGTCTAATTGAATTGCAAAAATATGATGGTTATCTGGCTAACATACAGAAATACATTTGAAGGACAATACACAACTCTCACCTTATTGAAATTTTCAGTGATTATATTCCATAGTTCTGTTTTCCCTAACAATTAGTGAGAATCCACACTCTGCAGCAACTTCATGCAAACCATGTGCCTAAATGCATGAAAAGTTTTCACGTAAGCTACATGCTTTAATTCTCATGAGAAGAGGTTTTGTAACTTTGGCCAATGTGTACAATTATTTATTGGTATATTGTTTGGAGGTAGCTATCAGATGAGGGTAATTAATCACTGGCCTTGAAAGTTAAAAATTTCACAAAACAACTATATATACTGGACCTTTAAATCAATGTATATTTATAACTTCCACTTCCTATTTGCCACTCTATTTTAGTGTCCTAAATGCCAATGAGTCCATATTCTTTTCACTTTATCAGGAGGGTATTTGTGTAGAAGATTGTTTTTATTCTACAGGAGGTTTGAAAGCTCAAAGTAAATCAAAATGTGGCTCCCTTGCTGAAAATACAATGATGGTTTCTTACAGAAAAAAAGAGTGGCCTGCCATTATAAAAATTGTTCCCACTTATGGCCACTAACATTGCAGAAACAAAACGAGTGTCGCTGTCCACTTAAACCAGTTTAAGTTGCAGTTATCTTGAAGGCAATGGGGTATCCTAAGGAGATCCACATAAATGAGAATATGCCACATCTTCGAGTTATCAACAGTTTCAACTCATGAGGAAAGGAATCATTAGTGTTACAATGAGCCAAGAGACCCTCCACATACCTCACCTCACCCAACTTCCACTACATTGCTGCACTTAAACTGCCAAGAATTTCAAACGAAATATATCATTGATATCATTACAATTAAATGACCAATAAATCTAATCATCAAGCAACAAAAATATAACAGGGCTGTTGAGCACAGAGAATGTCAGACTTGGGAACTTTACAGCTAATTACAACATTGTTTTGGTGAGAGAAACACAGAGTCAATTACAGCAATAGAACCAATTCCATCTCACTACAAAGCATGGTAGATATGTGAAGGAGACCCAATAATGGATGCAGTCCTGCATGGTCACTCTGTGTTATATCTCCATTTCCTTCTATGCAAACAATGGATTAATAGTCCCATATAAGAGAGACAGGTTCAGAATTAGTATCATTCCCAAAGTATTCTCAACTGTGCCATCAATATCTAGTTTAATATCCAGTTTTCCATCCTAATGACAATTGGTTGTGTCACACAATCTTCAAAAGAAACAAATGGACAGGAAACTTCATTACAGGCTTGGATATGAAAAAATATAAATCTGAGATGAATTGGCAACTTACCCTTAGAAATCCTTCAGTACATATCTCTGTCAGTGTATTAGGCAATAAGTATAGATTTTGCTTCAAAAGGCAATTATAACTAAAGCTTGCATTTTTCTCACAGAGAATTTGATTGAAAGTTCACCAATTTTAACAAAATAGAAGAATATATGTGCTGCTATCCACTTCAATCTTGTTTTACTCAAGATATACATTATTTGGTGAACACCAATAAATTTTTGTTGAATACTTGTGCTGCAAAAATATACCATTGCAAATGCATACACAATGTATGTTAGAATTGTAACCATAACTCTCAAGTTTCAAACTTATTTCATGGTATCAAAAAGCCCCCCACAATCATATTCCGCATGGCTCAGAGCATCACCAGGCACCTTTGTCATGATTTTCTCTCTAAGAAATTTAGCAAATTTTCCTGATCTTGGTTGCGATAATCCTGTTATGTAAGGTTTAGTCATCAACATAAAAATTCTCCATCTTCTCTCCTCTACATATTTCTTCAATGCTTGCTCAATCCTCTTTCTTTCTTCGTTTGCGGAAGTAATCAATTTTCCATTCAGCCCTTCTGCTAAGCATCTGACAAGAACAACTGCATCCTCCAGTGTTAAACATCCACCTTGTCCAATATAAGCATTCATTGCATGCATTGCATCTCCAGCGATGGTGACTGTTCCTTTTGACAATGTCCCAAATAACACTGCCCATCGACACCGGCCTCTGAGAGGAGTCAAACTAGGTGTGTCTGGCAGTGTTCTCTTCACAATATCATGATACTCCTCTGGAAAATCTCTAAGCAAATCCAATGCTTCTTGTATGATAAGCTTGGGTTCTTGTGCAATTTCTGAGTCTGTTGAGCAACATATTGTTAGTGAATGAAAATTTTGATTCAAATTTGGATGTTACTGGAGGGCTAGATGGAATAGCATATCAGAATATCTTGGAGACATTATTTTCTATTTAAGAACCAGAAAACATCTGCGACATTGATTGGAATGTACCCAGCTCTCATACCGTGTTGTAGATTGATATATAATTTTGGAATGAAGTCATGCCCTTCAGGGTAGGTAGACAATCCGCGACTTGTTCACCTTCCCAGGAATTTGGCGGGCTGATAGCCCAACCACTTAGAAACAATTGAGTTCACCCCATCACATCCTATCAAAACCTGTTGGTAGTTAAATTAAAGAATAAGAAAAATAAAATTGTACTGAACACGTCACCATCAAATATATTTGGAAGAAGATTGAAAACAATGAAAAAGGGAGGTTTCTTCATACTTTCTAAGGTCAAAGAACAAAGTTACAATACCATAACAAATCCTTTTACTAGAGAATGGCTTAATCCTTTTATAGAGCGGCTAATTTCTAAAATTTGGTTTCCTGAAGCTGTTTTCATAGGAATGGGAATGCGAAATTGAACAATGTTACTGCATTTTCCCTCACTCTAAAGGGTTCTGTCAAGTTAGAGGCCCTGCAATGGCTCCAACACATGGAACAGCAAGGGCTCCAACCAGATGAGGTGACCATGAATATTGTTGTTCATATGTACAAGAAAGCTAGAGAGTTTGACTAGGCGGAAGAGTTTTACAGGAAGTGGTCCCAAACTCATAGGCCACAGTGGGCTTTCACATATAATACCTTGACTGATATGTATGGCAAGGCAGGCCGCATTGGCGAATGCTCAAATGCCTTCTCGGAGATGCTCAAATCATGTATTTGTCCTGACATTGTTACTTTTAATAATATGATTCATATTTGTGGTTCATATGGTCATCTCGAAGAAGCAAAGGTTCTCATGAATAAAATGGAGGAAACAGGGTGCCCGCCAAACGTTATGACTTACAATACTCTTATAGCAATGAATGCCGAAAATAATAATATAGACATGGCATTAACTTATTTCACCAGAATGAAACAAACTGGAGTTCAACCTCATATTGTAACTTATAGAACTCTGTTGCGTGTACTTTGTGGGAAACATATGATTAGAGAAGCTGAATCCCTGGTCCAGGAGATGGATGAATTGGGGCTTCGTGTGGATGACTTCTCAAGGCCTGTTATTATCAAAATGTGCATAGAGATGGGGTTGCTGATGAAAGCATGGTCCTGGTTTGAAAGATTTCGGCTTCTTGGAGGAATCAGCTCCAAGAGCTACGCTGCCATTATCGATGCATATGGAGAGATGGGGTATTGGTTGGATGCTAAGAAGGTATTCGGCTACAGTTGTGAAACAGAAAGAGGAGCAAAGCAGACTGTATTGGAATACAATGTTATGATTAAGGCTTATGGAATTGTAAAACTTTATGACAAGGCACGGAAATTGTTTGAGAGCATGGATAATGAAGGAGTTTCACCTGATGAATGCACTTATAATTCTCTCATCCATATGTTTGCTGCTGAAAAATTACTAGATGATGCAAAATGCTATATGATTAAAATGCAGGAGGCAGGGTTTGTGCCGAGTTGTGCAACATTTGGTGCTGTAATCGCTGTAAATAGTAGCCTGGGTAGAGCCATGGAGGTAGAAGACATTTACCAATAAATTAACAACTTTGAAACCACTTTCTGTTATCAATCATAATTTGTAACGATTAAGATTATTAGAAGCGGGAAATTCTCACCGTTTTCCAGGGACTATGTATGGAATTTGTTTGTTCATTTCATCCTCTAGGCAGATCATCTATGAACTGAAACCTCCATGGTGATGGCCATGCATGAATTAGGGTTGATTCGATTCAATTGTATTGAATACAGGGCAGTGTTAGAGGATCTTACCCTTCTAATCGATAATGGGTTGCACGAAGGTCATCTGGGACTCCAAGAGCGTGGAGTGCCTTCCAGACATTAGTCCAGAGGTTGAGCCAACATCCACCTTGTCCAATATAAGGAGTCATTGCATGCATTGCATCTCCAGCGATGGTGACTGTTCCTTTTGACAATGTCCCAAATAACACTGCCCATGGACACCGGCCTCTGAGAGGAGTCAAACTAGGTGTGTCTGGCAGTGTTCTCTTCATAATATCATGATACTCCTCTGGAAAATCTCTAAGCAAATCCAATGCTTCTTGTATGATAAGTTTCAGTTCTTGTGCAATTTCTGAGTCTGTTGAGCAACATATTGTTAGTGAATGAAAATTTTGATTCAAATTTGGATGTTACTGGAGGGCTAGATGGAATAGTATATCAAAATACCTTGGAGACGTGATTTTCTATTTAAGAACTAGAAAACATCTACGTCATTGATTGGAATGTACCCATCTCTCATACTGTGTTGTAGATTGATATATAATTTTGGAATGAAGTCATGCCCTTCAGGGTAGGTAGACAATCCGCGACTTGTAGACCTTTCCAGGAATTTGGCGGGTTGATAGCCCAACCACTTAGAAGGAATTGAGTTCACCCCATCACATCCTATCAAAAGTTGTTGGTAGTTAAATTAAAGAATAAGAAAAATAAAATTGTACTGAACACGTCACCATCAAATATATTTGGAAGAAGATTGAAAACAATAAAAAAAGGTAAGGTTTCTTCATACTTTCTAAGGTCAAAGAACAAAGTTACAATACCATAACAAATCCTTTTACTAGAGAATTGCTTAATCCTTTTATAGAGCGGCTGATTTCTAAAATTTGGTTTCCTGGAGCTGTTTTCATAGGAATGGGAATGCGCAATTGAACAGTGTTACTGTATTCACCCTCACTCTAAAGGGTTCTGTCATACATGGATAGAAAGATTGTGAGTGCAGTCTTCCTTACCCAAAAGGTTTCAGTCATACAAGGATAGATCGATCATGGGTTTTGTTAATCAATCCATTATGAATTCATTGCCTGCATTTGACGTGGTGGACCTCTCAGGCAGGAGAGACACCAGGTTCTTGTCTGTTGGGACAAAATCCAAATTCCCGTCTATTCCTGCTCCCTTGATGCCCTCTGGATTTAACCTCCTTGGACCATGACCTATTTGCTCAATTCAAGTCTCTAGGGTTAGTTTACAGGAGGATTTTAAGGCACCTCATCATACCCACACCCAACCAAATGATGATTATGTCGCCGCTGCTAATAACAATAAGAGTAGAAAGAGAATAACAACAACAAGAAGGAAATACAGAGGAAGCTCCATCCCGTCGATTTTGCAGGCTCTACAAAACAGTGACTAGGATAACATAGAGGAAGCCTTAAAGCCCTGGAAGCACAAGATAAGCCCCCAAGAGCAGACAATAATCCTCATAGAGCAACCAACTTGGGAAAAATCCCTTGCCCTTTTCAAGTGGTTTCACATGCAGAAAGACTACAAACCAAATGTCATTCATTACAATGTCATTCTCAGAATTCTTGGTAGGGCTAAAAAATGGGATGAACTTGAGGATTGTTGGACCCAAATGACCAAACAGAAGGACGAGCTGCTCCCCACAAATAACACGTATGGCACCCTAATAGAGGTTGATGGTAGGGCTGGCCTCAAGTCAGAGGCCCTGCAATGGCTCCAATAAATGGAACAGCAAGGGTTCCAACCAGATGAGGTGATCATGAATACTGTTGTTCATATGTACAAGAAAGCTAGAGAGTTTGACCAGGCGGAAGAGTTTTACAGGAAGTGGTCCCAAACTCATAGGCCACAGCGGGCTTTCACATATAATACCTTGATTGATATGTATGGCAAGGCAGGACGCATCGGCGAATGCTCAAATGCCTTCTTGGACATGCTCAAATTAGGTATTTGTCCTGACATTGTTACTTTTAATACTATGATTCATATTTGTGGTTCATATGGTCATCTAGAAGAAGCAAAGATTCTCATGAATAAAATGGAGGAAACAGGGTGCCCGCCAAACGTTATGACTTACAATACTCTTATAGCAATGAATGCCGAAAATAATAATATAGACATGGCATTAACTTATTTCACCAGAATGAAACAAACTTGAGTTCAACCTAATATTGTAACTTATAGAACTCTGTTGCGTGTACTTTGTGGGAAACATATGATTAGAGAAGCTGAATCCCTGGTCCAGGAGATGGATGAATTGGGGCTTCGTGTGGATGACTTCTCAAGGCCTGTTATTTTCAGAATGTGCATAGAGATGGGGTTGCTGATGAAAGCATGGTCTTGGTTTGAAAGATTTCGGCTTCTTGGAGGAATCAGCTCCAAGAGCTACGCTGCCATTATCGATGCATATGGAGAGATGGGGTATTGGTTGGATGCTAAGAAGGTATTTGGCTACAGTTGTGAAATAGAAAGAGGAGCAAAGCAGACTGTATTGGAATACAATGTTATGATTAAGGCTTATGGAATCGCAAAAATTTATGACAAGGCACGGAAATTGTTTGACAGCATGGATAATGAAGGAGTTTCACCTGATGAATACACTTATAATTCTCTCATTCAGATGTTTGCTGCTGCAAAATTACCGGATGATGCAAAATGCTATATGATTAAAATGCAGGAGGCAGGGTTTGTGCCGAGTTGTGCAACATTTGGTGTTGTAATTGCTGTGAATAGTAGCCTGGGTAGAGCCATGGAGGCAGAAGACATTTACCAATAAATTAACAACTTTTCAACCACTTTTTGTTATCAATCATAATTTGTAACGATTAAGATTATTACAAGCGGCCAATTCTCACCGTTTTCCAGGGACTATGTATGGAATTTGTTTGTTCATTTCATCCTCCAGGCAGATCATCTATGAACTGAAACCTCCATGGCGATGGCCATGCATGAATTAGGGTTGATTCGATTCAATTGTATTGAATACAGGGCAGTGTTAGAGGATCTTACCCTTCTAATCGAAAATGGGCTGCACGAAGGTGATCTAGGACTCCAAGAGGGTGGAGTGCCTTCCAGGCATTAGTCCAGAGGTTGAGCCAACCAGTTCCTCTTCCCTGGGATGAAATCTCAAGTCTAGATCCATTAAAAACTCTGTCTGCAAAACCCTCACTGGGATAAAAGCTCATCAACCTCCAAGTGCCTAGAGTGGGATGCCCAGAGACGGACACGCCCTGCTCAGCGAGATCTGAAGCAACAAAAAAAACTGTGGGGGAAATAATATAAAAAATTAACCTAAACTACATCCAACGGTTTGGAACGTTTTAATCGTCTAACATTTGATCCAATGGCTCAAACAAGTACACGTGACAATTGGGGGAGTTGATTTCAGAGGGGAACGCCTTATCGCGTAAATATGTATGATTTATTTAATTACATATTGAATTCGATTATATCCAAAATATATATATCAATCACATATCGAATGCGATTATATGAAAAATATATAATTCAATGTTGTTGTTGTGGTGTTTTTCTTAAATCAGGAATTGAAAATTAGATTGGTCTATACTCACATGGTACATAATTCTATTTTAATTATTATGTCTATAACCTCAAGGTACTCATATATGCCTCTTTCACAGATATAGGTGAATATGGAGTTTAAATATAGAACTTCTTTGCACATAACACTTTATTTGTATGACCATCACCAAGTAAGTTGTCCCATAAAATATAATTCAATATATTTTGATTAAGAAAATAATATATAAGATATATTTATTTAAAATATTAACTTAAATATGTAGAAATGATTTAAAAAAATAAATTAGATATTAAATATTAACTTTATTGTTAGAATCATATGATTATAATTATATGGTTGAAAAAGGGTTTAAATATATCATTTTAGAACTATCTCGTGACTATACAAGGTAAAAAGGGTATCGTAATATGATATAATTATTTTGTTGCCTAAAGGTATTATTCATTGTAAAATGATTAATATAAAAGTATTCAAATATATGTTTGTGAATGGGAATCTTTTTTTGCTTTTAATATTTATGAATTTATTTGTTAATTATATTCGTATGTCTGTTTTTATTGAAAAATAAGTGTTAGTTTGTTTAATTATAGATATAATGAGTATGTTTTTGTGTAATATTGGTAGTATTTCCCTTTTCTATTAGTTATCTATAAGCAGGTAAAAAAATATATGTCTCCTGACCTCAACTTGTCCGAAAGAAACCAGGTCTATTCGCCACTAATCAACATCAAAAGTTGTCCAAAATTTAAACAGTTCGATCCTTATCATTCATGTTAAGTTTGCTGCTATAATGCTTAAATAAATGATATTTGTCATAATATCAAAAATTAATTTTTTGTCTCTCTACTTCAGTCATCATATCATTCAAATGGAGTTGGGTTTCTAGCACTTGACCAGGCGCTTAGCATTGCAGCAGGGTCTGGATCTGCTTTTCCATCCTCTTAAAACAAAGGTTTTGGTGATATTGTTGCACTTGCACCAACTATATTTCCTTCTGAATATATTTTAAACTTGGCTTCTCTTTCTTGTCCCTCTCTGATTCTTCTCTATCCATGTATGTTATCATTGCCCTGACGAGTAGGTTTTTCGTCACCCAGTATTGTTGTATGGTCTTCCTGAACAAAATTTGGCAGCCTCTATTATGGCCTTGGTCACTAAGTAATGGCTCCTATTCTGACAATAGGAGTTCTTCATGTTATGCATTGGTTTTTAACTCTGCTTCCCATGATGCTATCACTTCCTTTACTTGCGCTAGGGTGCCTTCATGGTCAACATGCACTAAATTATGCATGCTTTCTCTCTCGTTCTTCATCTCCTTTTCCTTTGCATTTTTCTCGCTGATGCCTCAAAGCTCTTCATCTTCTGATATACCTTATTGCTATCTCATCTGTATCCTTTTCTTCCCTATTGCCCTCCTTCCTTCACCATATTTTCCTATTGCAGTTTCCTCCATCCCCTCCCCTCCTACAGCCTCACCTGTTTCTCATGTCAGAAATTCGAAGACTGAAGAATATCAGAATTAATGCTATTAGTTGCTGTAAATGAACTCCAGATGTTGGTCTTCACCCCCTCTCTAGCTATTCACTCAGTTTTCACCTGTTTCTCCCTTCGCTTGTTCTCCCTCTCCCCTTTGCGTGCATTCCCACAACTGCCTTCCCACATTTCTTTCCTTGCTACTCGCCCACCTCCCTATTATCATTACTGGGGCATCCTCCACTTGCCTCTTTTTCCTGTCCTCCTCCCCTTCCTTCATGTCAGGTCCTCGATAGAGTCGTCCACTTCCCCTTTGTTTAATGCCCTCTGTCATGACCTTCCATTTTCCAGCTGCCCTAACCGTAACCCATATTCCTTCTTTGTTATCCAACTATCTTGCTCACCATCCAAGTGTCCTTCCCATATTTTGTATATCTCCAATGGCCCTGCATACCCCGATCGAGGGTTTTGTCCTTCCTCCCTCTATTTTATTAGATTTTCCTTAAGGCTATTCATTCCTTCTATTTGATTTATCTTGTCACCTGGTATGTCTAGGTTGCTTCCTGGTTTACCAGACCCCTAGTTTACTAAAAAGTCTGCTGTCACATTCCCCGTTCAACGGACATGTGTTGGGATGAGGTAGTCTATCCTTTGTACCAGGATTCCTATTTCATGGATGATTCTTGCTATTCACCAACTTTTTCTTATCTTTTCCCATTGTTCCCTATTGTAGCTTTTTCACTATGTCAATCACCAAAGTCGAGTCCCCTTCCACCTCCATCTTCTAGAAATTTTCCCTTCGAGGAATTTCTAGTCCTTTTTTGAGAACATATACTTTTGATTCATTATTGTTCACTATTCCACAATCCATTACAAACAACTAGATTGTTTCACCCTAGTGGTCTCTAAACACTCTTCCTAGACCTACTTCTCTTGGATTTCCTTTGACTGCACCGTCAAGGTTTAGTTTTATAAAATCCTCCAGGGGAAATGCCAAGTAGGTTAAGGATTTCTGGGGTGCCCATTTCATCTTCCAGGAGTTCATCATCAATGTTTGCGGGGTTAGGTTTAACATTTCCATTATTCGGTTCTCCTGTGGTGTGGTTCCCAGTCTTCTTGGTGCCATTTCTTAACTAGAATCATCTCACAGATATTTTATACTATCATATATCATACCTCCATTACTGTCTTTTTTTCCCCTTTAAAAATTCTTTGATTCCTTTCTTTCCACACTGCCCATAGGAGAAATCCTACGAAGATATTCTAAGCTCAGTTCAGGATGGGAATCTAGTACATTTTCTTTCTCTATTTTTCCATTGTTATTTTTGTACTTGACTGATCCCTATCTATATTTCCAAAGATAATTTCATTATTTTTCCATAGGACATTACTGGAACTGCAGATATTTATAAGGTGTTCATCATTTCCGTTTGTCCTTCACATGTGCAGAAAAATAATCTTCCCTCCATCCCCCTTATCTGTAATTGGTCCCATGTTAGGGTGTGGCCATGGAGGACCACCCATAGGAAGAAATCTACTTTCGTCCATATTTTGTCATTCCATATTTGTTTCCATATGGGTAAACCTTGTTGTTTTTGGTGTTCTGCTTTCACGTAATATCATTCTTGGATAACAAACATTCATTTTATTCTATAGCCATACCTCATAATATTTGATCCATTAGTTATCGTTATTCCTATGGAGTGCATCTCCTTATCGTAGGTTTCCCACTAGATAGAATTTGGTGCATATGGCTAGTGTTATCTCCTCTTCCATATTCTCCATAGTAATCATGTCTCCACTTCCTTGAAGTTACTCATCATCTCATTTGCTCGGTGATTTGTATTTAAGAATATTTTTGTTAAGTCCTACCTACTAAATAATTCTTCTCTTTGTTACCATGCATCTTGCTAGAACCTACCATTTATCCCCTCCCCTAATATCCTAGAAGCTATGGTTTCTTATCAATTCCTTATTTTCTACTACTAGGTTCCATATGGTCGACCCCTTTATATTTTCTTGAGTTCTCAGTCTTCCTTCAATCAACCTAGGTATCCCATATTTTCTTCCGCATATTTATTTTCATAAGTATGTTCCTCCCTATATCCATATCCACCATAGCTTGACTCACATAACCTGGTTCAGATTATATAGGTCACGAAGGCCTAGTCCCCCTACTTTGCTTGGATTAATTAGCCAATTCCAAGATAATAATGCCCATTCCTTTGTTTTTTTTGGCCCTTGCCACAAGAATTTCTTGAATATATTTGTCATCTCATTACACATTATTTTGGGTACTACTAAGCTTGAGAGCTGGTAGATAGGAATTTATTCCAACATCACCTTTAGCAAGATGACTCTGCTCGCCATGTTTAATGCCTGGAGAGTCTAGTTTTGAAGATGACCTTGGATCTTAGCCAAAAGAACCTTCTAATTTGAAACTCTGAGTGGGTTAAGACTTAGGAGGATAGGGTTCCTATGCAGAGGCCCATTATTCTTGCTAAGAAGGCTTAGGATTGAGTTGTTGTGTTAAAGAAGAAGATATCCAACTTTTGTTTATTGATCTACATTCCTGAGGCATTAATGAAATCTTGCAAAATGGCTAAGAGGGACTTGGCTTCCTTGAGATTAGATTCACATAACATCATCATGTTCTCAACGAACTATTGATGAGTGAAACGAAGGTCGTTTCCCTAGATACATAGACCTTTAAATTGTCCTGCTTGCACCTTTGCTTTAACATATCTTCATAGCCCTTTAGCTGTTAAGATGGAAAACAAGGGGAAAATTGGGTCTCCTTGTCTTAGCCCCCTTGTTGCATTGAAGGCCTAAGATGGTGCTCCATTCAGGAGGATTGAGAACATAGGGGTCGATATGAAGGAATAGATCCAATTTATCCAATGGTGGTCAAATCCAAAGGCTTTTAGTATACTTTCGAAGTAGGCCCATCTTAACCAATCGTATTCTTTCGATAGGTCTAGTTTGGTCATCATTCCTTTGGATTTGAGGTTCTTAACGGAGTGTATTTCCTTTTGAGCAGTTACTATCCCATCCATAATTTGCCTTCCTTTGACAAAACAAGTTTTCTCTTGGGATATCAATGATGGGAGGATTTGTTTGAGCTGATTTACCATTATGGTTAAAATAATTTTGTAGATTAAATTGCATAAATCTATAGGTTTTAACCCTTGCAGCTCTTTGGAGTAGTTAGATTTTGGAATAAGAGCTATAAAATTTGATTTTAGGGAAATATGTACCTTTTTTGTTCTTTGAGACTCTTCCACTACACCTCGATGTCATCTCCTAGAATCGGCCATGTTAGCTGAATTTTTTTTGTCATGAATCCATCCAGACCCACCGCTTTATTCTTTGCTACTCCTTTCACTACATCCTCCACTTCTTCCAAGGTAATAACCCTCATTAGTGCTAGGTTTTGGTCCCTTTTGACTAGCTATGGGATATGCATAGCTATCTTATTTATTGCTTCTGCCCGTCATGATTTGGTTCTGTCATGATATTTTGGAAGTGATTGATTAACAGGTTCTCCATCTCATCATATTCACCAGCCAGTTTCCTTCCTGGTCTAGTAATAAATATATTCTGTTATATAGTCTATGTTGAATCATTTCTTTGTGGAAGAATCTATTGTTCCTTTCTCCTTCCCTAAGCCACTGGACTCTCGATTTGTGTTTCCAAACGATCACTTCTTACTTGCTCCTTTCCTCCATCCTAGTCAGTTTTTTTCCTTCTTCCTCCACTAAGGATTCTGAGTGGCCATTCGTTATCACCTGTTGTTGCACTCTTTTCCTCCTAGCATGTAGCAATTCTTGGTCTTGCTGAATATTACTAAATTCTTCTTTGTTCCTTTTCTTTATTTTTCCTTTGAGTTCTTTCAAACGCAGTTGGAATGTATGCATTTTATTCCTCCCTTTTTCTGTAGTTGATCTCCACGATTCCTTCATTTTCTATGAAGGTAGGGTCGCGCAGCCAAAAAGCTTTGAAAATGAATGACCTCTTGCTCAGCCCTTGTTTCATGTCTACTTCCAGCCTAATTGGCCAATGGTCAGATCCCATACATGGCAATATTGGCACTTCATAATATACATCTCTACTTATTAAATTATTTGTTGCCAAGAACCTATCTAACCTCGACGCAATTTGGGGGGTTCCTCCTCTTTGGTTGTTCGATGTATAAGTTCCATTATTTGTGGGAATATCTACTAGATGGATCTCTTCTCGCATATCCCTAAACTATTCCATTTCAAGTTCTTCCCTTCTTATCTGTCCTTTTTTTTCCTCCAGTGAGGTTATCGGATTGAAATCCCGTGCTATTAACCATAGTTTTTCCGCATGCATTTTTTTTAGTTTCCTAATGCTTTGTATAAAGTTTTCCTTTCGCCTAGGAGTATGCGACCCATATAATTTTGAGATTATGATCCACCCTTTATTCCCTATATTCTGAAAGCGGTCAGTGAGGATTTGCGACATTCCTATATAATAATATATCATTACCTCTGTCGGGTTCCATAGTATGGTTATTCCCCCTACACTTTCTTTTGCATGCAGTGCTACTACTTCATATATTGGTTTCATTTTCCATAAGATATCCTTTAGTTTTTCTCGTGTTACCTTTGTTTCCTGTACAAGAACTATTTGAGGCTTTTCCTTTGTCAAATGATCTTGTAGGTACCTCTGTTTTCTACAGCTTTTAAGACCCCTTATATTCCATGATATCACTATCATTCATTAACTTTATTAAGTTTTTGGAATACAGCTAATAGTAGTACTACCCTTCTTGTGTTTATCAGCATCTCTCCCATTATCTGGATTGACTCCTGTAGATTTATTCTCCCTCTTTTGTTTCCTCCACTTCTGCTATGTTGTTCTTGGGAATTTTCTTTTTGCATGCCAAGCTGCTCTGCTTTGTCTACTTGTCCCTGTCCTTGGTTAGCCTTATATTGCTAGAAATTTTCCATGTACAATTTCTTTTGATCCTCTGGAATGAATCTTTTGTCCAGATCTCTCGACTAATTTAAAGTCCTTTCAAAACCTCCTCTTCCATCCTCAAATCCTCCCTGACTACATCTACTTCCATTATGGTCAGATCTATTTTCTCCTTCTCTTCTTTTTCTGTCAGATCTATTTGGGCTTTCCTCTTTAGGGTTGTTTTTTATTTACCCTAACTGCTCTCATTTTCTTTGTCCTGATAATCCATTGTTTCTGTCTCATTTTATGTTCGTTCTTCTACTTGCAGTACCTCATATCTATTTTTACTAGCATTTTTCTTTTGGTTGTTTTTTTTGTGGATTTTGATGCACTCTCGTAGTCTTCCTCTTATGTGTGACTTCTTTAAACCCCTCATTTCCCTCTTGTGGGGGTTTCATTTATTTCCCCTTTAGATCTGACAATTCTTCTTGGTTTAGTGGACATTCTTTGAATAAGTGGCCATAATCATGACACCGGTGGTAGTGGAACAAGAAATGCTCATAGTCAAATGTCTATTGCTATATTTCTTCATGATATTCCAATTCTATCGATTTAGGGTTGGGCTCTAAAATATTCATATACACATAGGTCCTAGCATATGAAGTGTGTTGGCCCCTTGACATGGTTTTTGTTATTTTTACAAATCTTCCTATTGCATTGCGTATTCCTTCCATAATTTCCGGGTCCCAGAAATCCATTGGGAGACCAAAGAGTCGCACCCAGATAAGGGTTTCCATGAATTGCTCCTTATCTAGGTTATATAATTCTTCCTAATATCTCATGAACAATCCTCCATTATAATTGAAATATGGACCATTTTTAAAAAGTCTTTCTTTATCTTGCAGGTTTCATAAGATTACCATGAAGAATCCTTTGACACCCATCTTGAGTTCTACATGTCCTTTTGGTTTCCATTTCTGTTGGATCCACTTTATCAGGTCCTTCTCCATCAGCTAGACACCAATTAATCTGCATATCATTGCATGATCCTTCATTTAGCTTCGATATGTCTCCAGTTTGTTCAAGGGTATTACAGATTTTGGTTTCTCAGCTGCACATGGAAGACACTACCCTCTACTTCTTGCTTGCCATCTACCTCCAAGGACATGACAATGATTATCGCATGTGCCTTCTGGGGAGCTTGGCTTGTTTTTGTCTTTCCAGCTTGACTCATTGGTTGTTACATTTCGGTAGGAGGGGATCTCCCCCCCCCCCAGGTCGGACCTTGCATGTCTCTTCCTTCTATCAGTTGTCGGTCATAACTGGTAGCACCTTCAGAATTGTCATGATTTGTGCAGGTTTTCAAAACCTAGTTGTACTTCATCTCTTCCAGAGCTCGATTTCTACTTTTTAATAAAAGGTAACATTTTTTTGTTGTCATGTTTTAATAAAAGGTTCTCACTAAATTTATCTTGCATTTTATTTTATAAATGGTCATGCATGATTATTTAGGTTATTAATTCAGATATCTAATTTCCAACTCTAATACTTGATGTATAATATTCAGTGAATTATAAATATTTCAATCATTTTTACTATAGTTGTTTAGTAGACTATGGGCTATGTAGAAGGCCTGGTGTGAATATGTGAAAACATAAATGTTACTTTTTTATTTTTACATCATTAATAAATATTGATTATGGTAAACCATAAATGTTATTGCGGGAAAAGATGATAAATGAGAGTTTCACACACTAGATTGTTACATGACAGTTATTCATCTCCCTAGATATAAAATTATATTTGTTAGGGAATAGGGAGCCATAAGGGTGAGAGGGAAAAATCTCGATGAAACTTCGAAGATATTGGAGTCTCAGTGGTGGAGATCCAAGATGATGTAGGCATAAACAGAGCACAAATTTCAATGAATACTATGCAACATATTGCCAATGTGATGAGATGGTCACATGTTGCTGTTGAGAGAGATTTTAAATGTTTTTTTAGATATTTTCATTATAATGTGAGTGTTGGTTTTGGAATAAGTTGGAGGAAATATTTCCTAATGCAAATGTAATTTCATTTACACTTATTTTGTAAGAAGGGGAAATGAACCATCACTTGTGACTCTTTGTTACCTATGTTATCTTTATTGATAAATAAATTAGTGTTTGAGAAGAAGAGTGTGTAGCTGAGGAGAAGTGCAGTGGAAGAAGAGAGGAGAAGCTCCAGCACTAGGAGAAGATGCAAAGGATGAGAGGCTTGGGATGCACATGCATACATTTTAAATCTAACAATTTTAATGTATGTTTAAATTTGATTAAGGAGGCATTTGGTTATATGCCTCTGTACTTCTTGTCTGTCTTTATAATGCTAACTTCATTTGTTGAAAGATGCACTTGTGAGTCAATTTATAGTAAGACTTTGAATGTGTCAAGAGTGTTGTGACTGTATGCTTTAGGAACAAGCTGATTTCCTGTTCAAGTATAACTTAGGTGTAAATATATTTAACTATGTGCATGGGTCAAAGATTGTGTGGTGAAGCATTTTTTCCATTGTCTTCGTCTTATGGTTTGTGTGTAATTTTGGGTTGACTTTTGTGTATTTCTAACCTTCAGAAGTGTTTTCTTATTCCGTAAAATTATATTAAGAATATGTTCTTTGAAGCCTCCACCATTGTGTTGAGTCCCTTTGTGTCTTGACTCTTGTTGCTTCAGCTAAAAGCTGAAAAAGAAAGCGTCTATGTGTTTTGGAGATTAGTGGGTGTGTGGGTTCTATGTTGTTAAATCCATAACCCAAATAGAGCACCATAGTTTGGAAGTAGTCATGCCCTTTTTACTAGAATGTGATATTCTTTGTTTGGTTCCCCTGAGGTTAGAATTCAGAAACCATTCTTGTACTTTATTGTTTTGTAGTTCAGGTCGTGCTTGCATATGGAGAAAACATAGCACTCGGTTTTGTTTGCATGTTGTCAAGACCATTTCATATTTATCTCTGTCATGTTAGAGTTGTAAATCCCTTTGAAGGAGGGTGTATGAGGTCATTTGTAATCTTAGGGAGAAAGTGTAGATCATGAGTAATAAACTCTAGGAAGGGACAAGTCATTTTGACTTCATGGAGTATGAAAATAAAATGTTTTATGGTGTTATGAAAATATTTTGCAGTGCCTACAAGATTTTGAATGTGTTGTAAAAATACTTTGTAGCACATATGACAATCATTTTCTAAGATTACGAGTTTGGGTTTTTGAATCCTATTTGGCATTCTCAACATATAATTTGATAAGTGAGCCTCGTGTGATCTTGGTGAAGTAAGTAAAAGGGTTGGAACTCTTGAGAGAGGCCTTTGAGGGCACTTGGCAAGGAAATATCCATTCTTATTTTGACTGCAAAGTTTACTTATTTTGCTAAAGATTCAGAATGTGTTTATATACAAAGTTGTGGGTTCTTGTGTTGGAGTATCCTAGGTTATGTGTAGTCATGGAAACTGGGCTTGGTCTCCCAAAGTGGTATCAAAGTTGAGCTATGGTTTTGGAGAATGTAAGAGCCACGAAAAGCTTTCTGCTTTATAGCTCTTAGAGAAAGCTACAAGTATCTCTTGGAGGAAGAAGAGTTGACAACAGGTTTAGGTAAGTCTCTATTGAGTTGAGATTTTCTAAGTGTGAGGTTTTGTGTAGACATATTGGAGAGTTTCTACCTTGAATTAGAACTGATTTCTCTTCGGTGATGTAGTCAAAATAACAAAGATTGTATAGTGGATATGCTTGCATGTTTGAAGATAAATTGACAGTGAAAAGGGATTGTATGAAAGAGGAACCTTACAATAGTAAGTGAAGCGATTATGTGGGAGTGACAATTTGATATGATCATAAGAAAGGAAAAGTGCATTGGTTGGAGAGGAATTGGTTCATCAAGTAGTGGGAGATGATATCATGTTATAGATCTTATAAAATTGAATGCGATGTTTTGGTCATTAAAATAATTGTGTTTACAGGGCTAAAATGGTAGAAGCTATCATAACAATTAAGCTATATCAAAGGAGGAGGACAAGGAAAAGAACTTGGATGAAGAAATGGTAATAGAACCAAATATTAAAACTAAGAAGAGTGAGCAGTTGAAGATGCAACAAGAAACAACTTTGAAAAAATGAGGAGAAAGCATGCTCAAGAGGGGGTTCTACTGTAGAGAACCTAGAGAAAAGAAGATACCAAAAGCATGACTTGGTAAGGGTGACAAGTCATAGACTTGTTACAAGAAGTGCTAGCTGCATCTCACTAGTAGACAAGGAGAATCCACCAAGAGGAAGATATGAAGATTACCGTTATTGGTCATAGCAGGGGTCCAAAGGAAAGTCACAATAACAGGAAAAATTTTTTTAGGGAAGTTAGAATCAAAGGATTGAGTGATGATGGATTTATGGAGGAGATGGTTGGGTTGAGGATAAAACTCAATCGTGTGAAAAATTTACTATGAGAAAGTCAAAATGACCATAATTTTGAGAAGGATGAATGGTGTTGAACAGGAAGGTCTGCAACAACAAAGGGATTAAAAAAGTAAGAAGAATTATGCAACAACAGTTTGGTGTTCAACGAAGATTGGGAGAGGAGGTAACGGTATTTTTCATTAGTTAATTGTTGATTGATTGTTTATTACAAGTAGTAGTGATGAATCTTTGCAGTTGAGGATGATGATAAGGAACCTTGTGGTAGAAAATGAGGAAGAAAAACAAAGTTCTAAGAGGAAGAAAGTGAGTAAATTACTTGTATAATCTAGAAGAGAAGAGAGTTCTTAGATGAATATTTAGAGGAAGGGGTCACCAGAAATACTAGGAGAATGCTAGGCATGGAAGAGCTTAGTATGGTATTTACAAACATGATGATAGGATCAACTTATTTCCATGGATTGTTTCCAACTCACTGTGAGCAGGGAGGAGCTCATAGAAGAAGGAGATTTTTTACTACTGAAAGTCAAAGTAAAGGTTTAGATAGAACCCATAATAGATCAAGTCAAGAAAAATTTGATAGAGAATTAGATAAAATAAAATTATAGCTAGAGATGGTGAGAGGAGGCATACAAAAAGATAAGGAAGACCATGGTTACATATGAAGTCTCTGGAAGAAAGAAAAAGAAAATGGGACTTTTTCTAGGTGGAGCTGAGATAGAGTTAAATGGTCAATTGGAGGAAATTTTCAAAGGGAGTTGAGTTGCAACCATGGAAGAATAACCTAAGGCTGATGAACACATGTGATGAAGTTGATCAATATTTAAGGAGAAACCTAGAGACAACAAATTTCATCCAAGGACTAACCTAAGAGGATGAAATTGGAAAACAGAAATAAGGAAGGTATAATTGGTTGTATTAAGAGACAACCAATAATTTTAAGGATATTTTTGGCAAGTTTGAATAGTTTTGCAACAACTATAATTTCAGAGTTCTCAGTGGAAGCGGTAAAATAATGTACAAGTTTATTAAGGATCTGGTAAGATTCTGGTTTGACTATGCAAGTGATAGTAGAGCAAGGTGAGGAGATTTCTAGCATCCTAGAGAAAGGAGTGCTTGAAAGGTTCCAGAGAAGAGAACCGGGAATATTCCAAAAGCTCAAATTAAGGACAAAGTTTGGGGAGGTATCGTGTAGGTAGGTGAAGGCTTATTACTGCAGAGACGTGTTTTAGCTAATGAGTTGATGTTTGCACAAGAATGCCATATGCATATGACTAGGGGGTCATATATTAGTTTTCATACCTTGGGAGTCTCCCGCAAGTGCATGGATGGAGCATAAAGTTCAATGAAGACTGGACCAGAGCTTGCTAATGTGATGGGGTGGTCACATGGTGATGTTGGGAGAGATTTGAAATGTTTTGTAGACATTTACATTAGGATGTGAGTTTTATTTTTAGAAAAAGTTGGTGGAAATATTCCTAATGTAGGTGTAATTTTAGTTTCCCTTATTTTGTGAGAAGGGTAAATGAACCATCACCCGTGACCCCTGGTTAATGATTTTAGCTTTCTTTATAGAGAAATTAGTGCTTAAGAAGAAGGGTGTGTAGTAGAGGAAAAGTGTAGTGGAAGAAAAGAGGAGAATCCCCAGTGCTAGGAGAATAGGCAGTGGATGAAAGGCTTGGGCTACACATGCCCACATTGTAAATCTGGATAGTTTATTGTATGCTTGAATTTGAATAATGAGAAGTTTGGTTATATTCCTTTGTACTTGTGTATTTATTTGTGTATATATTGTTAACTTGATTTGTTGAGGGATGCACTTGTGGACTCAATTTATAGTAAGAATTTGAATGTGTGAAGAGTGTGGTGATTATATGCCTTAGGAAAAAGTTAATTGCTTGTTCAAGTATAGTTTGGGGCTAAATATATTTACATGTGTGTATGGGTCAGAGATTATGTGATGAAGAATTGTTTCCATTGTTGTCGTCTAATGCGTTGTGTGTAATTATGGGTTTATTCTTGTGTGCTTCTTACCTTTGAAAGTGTGTTCTTATTCCATAGAGTTATATTAATAATCTATGCTTTGAAGCCTTCACCATTGTGTTAAGTCCCTTTGAGTCTTGGCTCTTGTTCTATCAGTTGAAAGTGGATAAAGAAATCATCTATGCATTATCGAGAGTAACAGGCGCATGGGTTCTATGTTGTGAAACCCATCAACAAAAAAGAACACCATTGTTCAGAGGCAATCATGCCCTTTTTAACTAGAAAGTGATATGCCTTTTTTGGTTCCCCTAAGGTTAAATTTGAGAAACCATGCCTATAGTTTATCTTTGTGTCACTGTGTTCATACAGCGCATGTGCATTAAGAAAACATAACACTCAGTTTTGTCTATCAAGACCATTTAAGATTTGTCTCTATCGAGTTAAAGTTGTAAATACCCATGAAGGATGGTGTATGAGGTCATTGTAATGTTAGGGAAAAAGTATAGGTTATGAGTAATCAATTCTAGGAAGGGGAAAGTTATTTCAGCTTCCTAGAATAGGAAAAGATAGAGCTTTGGGGTTGTTAGTACCCTATATTCATAGTAGCCATAAATAAATTTTGTCTTTCAAAAGCTCAAAAGTATAAAGGTGTGGCTATGTTGTTATGGAAGATCAAGATTTATGTTTTAGGTTGGAATAATTCTTTTATTATTCATTGTAAATATGTCAAAGTGTGTCAAGAGTCACAAAAATGGTATTTTATATCCCAAGGGGTCAAGCTAACTAGGTCTAGGGTCAAGTTACAGCAAGTAATCATGAGAAATATTTTACTACCATGCCTTGTCATCATGGGCACAAATTTTTATGTTTCTTGAGTTAGTTAAAATTTCAAATCATGATTATTCATTTCATCAACAATAGTACAATGGTCAAGAGGAAGATGCTACACTTTTACCAAGTGTTATGATTTTGGTTATTCAAGTTCAAATTGTAATTATCTCCCATCAAGTCCACTCTCAGCCACCTTGGGAGGATATTTGCATGGTTATATTCACATAATATCTCACGACTCTCCATTTTTCCATCAGATGCTCCTTGTGTGGTCATTTATGGCCATCGCTCAAAGGAGGGAGGGGAGCATTGCACTTGCAGAGAATGCTTCATTTTTTTCAAGATGGTGGTCAAATTGTTAGGAAAAATATTGGAGTGAGGCTGAATTAGTATTTTAACAAAAATTGATTAAATTTTTCTTATTCTAATTTTTTACACAACTGTTCTGAAGTAAACCTACATATGTACGTGATTTTAGTGAAGAAAACTAGAGTATATCCACTCAACTTATTTTTTCAGTAAATTTTATCTTGAACCAATATGTTAGTACTTTGTTAAAATTAGATATATAATAACCATGTGTAATAAGAAAAGAATAAATCACCACACATAAGAAACACATATAAACACCATGATTTTTTAGTGGTAATGCATTGTGGGCAAAAAACACCATTGATTTCATCTCTATCTTCTTTTTATTATGATGAAATATTTCTTACAGTCTTGTACTAGTGCAAGCTCATACCAGCATGCAGGCATCCACCTACAAAAGGCTACAACCTTGTCTCATTTTCCAACACCCTCTAGAAGGGAGCTCCAACCCCCTAATCTTGTTTACTGACACCCACTAGAAAGGAGCTCCAACCCCCTGATTAGATTTACCATCTACCCATGGAAGGAATATTTGACTTCCTACTGAAGGATCCAACTATCAACACATCTATGGACCATGTTTCATAATTTTTCACACTGGATCCACCTGATACCAAACATCACAACTTGTAGTCCACTTTTCATCAAATTTTCAGACTGGACCCACTACAATCATATAAGACCAATACCAAATATCAAAACCGAAAGCGATCACTACAACAAATCACTCAATCATTGAACCAACTGAATCAATCAATCACTGAACCAGCTAAGACCCAAATTAATCAACTTATTATCAAACAATCAAAGTAGTTGTAACTAGAGTACTAATACTAAACCCAAATAGTGCATCAACCAACAGAACCAATTGAAAACCTTGATCAATAAAATTTTAGAATATATACGATACTTTACTTTATCAAATCCACATGTATATGTGACTTCATTGAACCATACCTGTGTACAGATCTCAAAACATTGAACCCTGAAACTGAATCACTGTCATTCTGAAACAAACATTTAGTTACACCCTAAACCATTGAATTAATCTAAAATAATCACATAACCATCATAGATCATCAATAAAATACAACTAGAAGCATCATCATGCTTTAATAAATCAATTCAACTTCAATCATCACTCTTAAACCCAAATCATTAAGTAACACTTCATTGACAAACAAGAGAAACAAGGAAAGATTGATTAGATTGATTAGACATCTTATTCATCAAAACCCTAGCTTATGTACACACTTTCCATAAAACACTTTTCTGTGTATACACGCTTTTCAATAATTAAACTAATGTACATATTTGTCCAAAGTGAAGAATCAATACACGACTTACCAGAATTAAATTGGGGTATGTACGTACCTTTTTAGGTTATCAAACTCTCATATAGATCTGAAACTATTGACTTATAGCTTTGTTTCACATTAGACTTTCAGAACAAACCCATATCTCTGGATACATAATAAAACGAACATCAGACATAAATATTACAAATCAAATCAATCCAGTTTAAATATAGTCATTTTAGATCTATTAGATCTGATCCCTCATCAAATTTCGGGGTGCATACTTAGCTTTAGATCAAACTATTCATTAATAACCCATTACATGAACACTGGTTCAGATCTACCTATGAAATATTCATTACTTGCACACCCAAAAATTTTAATCTTCATCTCATTATATAGCTTAGCCCTTAGCCAATACCATAGGTTAAAACCACACTAATGTCGATGGTATTCTTTGAAGAGATCAAATATTTGTTGTTGGGCTCAATACTATGGGTAAATACCATGGTAAAGACCCTTGGTATTTAGAATACCATGGTGTGGAAACTGTATGTGTATTTTCTTCTTCATACCTACATGTTTATGTGGTTTTTATTCACAGAACCCATGTATACTTCTTCAAAATTCATCTTTATCATTCCTTTGTCTTTGAATTGATATTCCTTCATCTAATCTTACTGTCACATCTATATTGGCCTGAATATTCATCCTTCTACCATCACATTGACATGTTTATTAGGTATGTTTCCATCAAGTACAACACAACAATATTCCCATTTCGACTTGATGGCAACCACTTTGTTGTTTGGTCACGATCACCTGTAGATACATGTAAATACATATCTAGATGTACCAAGATTCTCTTTGAATTCACCAAGCATTATCCAAACACCAAGCTTCTCTCCCCCTTTGACTTCAAGGGAAAATGGTTGACTAATGTTAAATGAAGGCTTCTCTTTCCTTGTAGAGACATGAGCACTGTTGATCTTCACTTAAACTTTTGAAATATTTGCAATGTTGTACATGACTTTATGACTCAGTAGAATATGACTTTTTCTATCACCAAGGATAGAAACTTACATCAATCTCCCAATATGGGATTACATTCATAATTGATTTGATCTCAATAGTTCAAACATGACTTAATATTATAATTATTACAGCATAGGTCTTTACAAGACCTTTACGTCAAGAGACATATATGGCCTTCATAACCAAGACCAAATAGACCTTAAAGAGTGAGGTAGCAACAATAACAGTTATATGAGTAACTTCAACATCATAATCATCAATGAATTTGAAAGTGAATATAATGCCAGCAATGCAAACGCTCCTCCTAAAGTACAAATGATATCAGCAGACAATACTCAACCAATTCCAGAACCAGCAAGCAAACTTAGAGCTTGTTTCTTCATCATAGTAAAACATATGTGACTATTTCAGTAGAAACTCACGTATATATGTGATTTTCATTCATAGGATCTGTGTACATAAAGTAAAGCATTGAAACATCAAAATAATGGCTCCCCTTGAACCTAAAATATATGATCATGTTTATTGTGACTATACCAGATGCATTGTTAGTAATAAAAGGACGGACATTAGAAGAAACCATGAGAATCATCACCTAGAAAACATATACATTAATCCCCCTAAAAATGAAATATTAAGAGAGTGATGAAGTAGGGACCATTCCTAATTTTTTTTTTTATATATTCAAATCCATCACATTGAAGTGGATTTGTAAATATGTCAGCAACTTGTTCTTTTGAGGGAACATATTCCAGTTTGAAATTTTGTTCAAGCAAATATTCTCTTAGAAAATGATATTTAATTGGAATATTCTTGGTCTTGGAGTGAACAATTGTATTTTAAAAAATATTAATGGCACTTGTATTATCACATAGAATGGAAATGGGTGGAGAAGAATTGATTTGAATATCCTACAATGTTTGCATCATCCAAAGAAGTTGTGCATCAAGATGCAGCAACAACACATTATTCTTCTGTAGTAGATAAAGCAATTGATATTTATTTTTTGTTGAACCATGATACCAAGAAGGCTTAATATAGAATTCTCCTCTAGTAGCTCTTTTTCTATCATCAACATTGTTGGGTGCAATATTTAAGGATATTTCAGGCATCTTTTCCCCCAGTTTTGGCCATTTCCCCTTATTTGAACATATAATCTCACAAGTGTAATGTGACTCCCTCTGATAAAGAAGAAATATTTTCTTTGACATATTATTATGCTAATTTATGTTAAGTATTGAATGAAACGATGCTTTCTTGGGATGACTAACTAGGGTATCTCTGGAAGAGTTCTTTGAAATATTTTTATTTTAGATATTTCCGTAGCTACTAATAGCCATGGTTGAATTGATGTTTATTCCTTGCTGTTACACAGGTCAAGTTATTGTTACACCATCGATTTGTCATTTTTTGTTGTATACAGTTAGATTTGTTATTACACCATGAAGCTGCTATTACACACGAATTATCAAAACTGTAGCTGCTATTTTCGAAGATAATCATCAAGGGTTGTATAAATTAATTCCACATGGATAATTAAGAAGATCTGAGTAGTTATAATTGTGTCTAAACAAGAGTGGTCTGACCATAAAAAATCTTTATTGAAACAACTTGTAACAATTTATATCTTTTTATTATCTCTATTAGTTTAATCATCACGAGAATCACAGGTTGTCATAATTTCTTCATTTTTCTCATTTTTGGCTCTCAAAAGACTTTATAAAAAGAGCTTAGTCTCATGTGACGGGGAGAAGAGAGGTGCTACCAAAATTTTGATCTTGTACTCTTCAAATATTTTGAATATAAGCATATCTGGTGATGTTATTACAATTTTTGTGTTGAATTTCTAACTAAGTTTTTGTTTTCTTTCTCCACCCTGCTAGGGAGGAAGGTCCCTCCTCTTTAGCAGGGATCGTAGTGTTAGAATATTGATCTCTTTCATGTGTTAAAGTGTGGATTTATTATTATTGTAGTACATGTTCATTGTGGATAGATACACTTATGCTTCCGCATTTATTGTGTGTTGTTACACATATTAATCAATTCCATGTTATTTGATTCTTGTTATATCTTTAGTTGATAGAATATGGTGTGCCTATCTTTATTCTGAATTTTTCATGAAGTGTGGATTCTTTTCTAGATGAGCGTGTTTCATTTCTGTAGTGTGCTTTTTAATTCCTGCAAGCTTGTATTTCCATTCTACAAGAGTATTTTAATTTCTGCAAGTGTATTCAATGTTAGAAAATTATATATATTACGGAGAAATGGAACACATAAAATATTGCAGAAATATAAACAAAGAAAATGCACAAAACAAGAGAGACACAGATATACGTGGTTCACCCAGTTTGGGCTACGTCCACCTCGAACAGCCAGTCCTTCCTTTCTATTATCCAGCAAAATGAAGAGACACAACCTACAACAAATCTGCTGTAATATCCTTTGTTTTCTCTCACAGTCTCACCTCTCTATTTCTCGCTCACACAGAATACACCTATATCTCACAGCCTCAAATACAATTCCCTCATACAAAGAGAGGGGTTGCCTTCTAGGGCAAAAAACGCTAAACTAAACACAAGTTCTACCGTCAGATCATCTGCCTAATGAACGGCTTAGATTGACTAGAAATTACTATACTTTTACAAGGCAAATTTACATCTGTTTTTAGCTTCGGGAGCACTGGCCCTCGGACCCCCCAGTTGGGGGGGATCGGCCCCCCCGGACCCCCACGGGGGGGCAAGTCCCCCCC